>VZTV01048341.1:11198-22365 GCA_013400875.1 Anhinga rufa
CACCTCGGAGGGGCTCCCCATGGAGGGGCTCCAGGGAACGGGCTCCCCACGGAGGGGCTCCCCGGGGTACGGGCTGCCCGTGGAGGGGCTCCCCTGGACACGGGCTCCCCACGAAGGGGCTCCCGGGCACAGGCTCCCCGCGGAGGGGCTCCCCACGGAGGGGCTCCCCGGGGCACGGGCTGCCCGTGGAGGGGCTCCCCACAGAGGGGCTCCAGGGCACGGGCTCCCCCGGACACGGGCTCCCCCCGGAGGGGCTCCCCGTGGAGGGGCTCCCGACGAAGGGGCTCCCGGGCACAGGCTCCCCGTGGAGGGGCTCCCCTGGAGATGGGATCCCCACGGAGGGGCTCCCCACAGAGGGGCTGCAGGGAACGGGCTCCCTACGGAGGGGCTCCCCCGGACACGGGCTGCCCGCGGAGGGGCTCCCCGTGGAGGGGCTCCGGGGAATGGGCTCCCCACGGAGGGGCTCCCCACGGAGGGGCTCTCCGGGGCACGGGCTCCCCAGGCAGTGAGGGGCTCGCCAGGGCAAAGAGCGGCGGGGGCCACCGAGGAGCGGTCCCTGCGCCCCCCCAAGAGCGACCCCTGCCCAGCTGAGGCCGTGCTTACTGGGGTTTCGGGGTTTTTCTCTGCCCTGTGCGCTCTATGAGGTACCAACCCCCCCATCTCAGTGCTGAAGAAGGCTCTTCCCCAGGATTCGCTGCGCCTAAATTAGTTGTGGGTTGTTTGCCACTTGCTTTTAATATTTTTTTCTAACGTAAAAACGAATTGGGGAGAAAGCGTTGGGAGCGAGCTCAGCAGTGGTCCCCCCTGTGCCAGGATGGCCTGCAATGCAGGGCAGCTCAGCAGGGAGGAGACTGGGGATGACCATTGCCTACCCCTGTCACTGGGGGTGACCATTGCCTACCCCTGTGACTGGGGGTGACCATTGCTTACACCTGTGACTGGGGTGACCATTGCCTACCCCTGTGACTGGGGGTGATCACTGCCCACCCCTGTGACTGGGGTGAGCATTGCCTACCCCTGTGACTGGGGGTGCTCATTGCCTACCCCTGTGACTGGGGGCCATCATTGCCTACACCTGTGAGGGGGTGGGGCTAGCCTGGGCTGGAAGTACCCAGGGAGGCTGCGCAGTTAAAAGGGGAGGTTGAGGCCAAAGTGGGGAGATCTCTTGGATCTCGCCTCTTGGTGCTCGAGGTGGCTTGGCTGGCTGCGGAGTGTGGTGGAAGCTTATGGCTGCGCAAGGCGTACGAGCAACTTGCCCGTTCTACAGCTTGCCTCTCACTGGAAGGTGGCTAGCCTGGCTCTTGCCTCTGAGTGTGGCTTGTGAAGGTGGCTCCCTGCTATCAGTACAGCTAAAGGAGTCTGGGCAGTTCATCACTGTACAGGCCATCCATCCCTGCAAGAAAGAAGTAATCCGCTACGTATCTCCTGGCTCTTGTTCCCAAAGCTGAAGCAATGGTAGCGCTGAAGGGTAACCCCCGGTGACCCGCGCCTCCCCTCCAGCAGTGTGCCGCGCGGGGTTCCTGGAAGGTCTTCCGTCCCATCAAACAAAACGTGAGAGCGCTTCTCAAGGGTGGCGTGACAGGCACGAAGGACCGACCCTCAGCAGAGAGGCTCGTGCTGCCAAGTGAAAGACGCGGGGTGACGGGCGTTTGACGGGCCAGAACGGCGGTGGAGGCCGGGTGTTCAGATCCCGGGCATTGCAACGCAACCAGCTGTGCCGCGTCACCCCCGAATTTCTGCCTTACACCCTCTGGTTACCCACGTGAAGTTGGTTTTGGTCAGTAGCAGCTCTTGAGCGTTTCTACTAATGAATCATTCAATGAGATTTCTTAATGTCAGTGCTCTGAAAACTATTCCTCCTGCCTCTGTGGCAGTTCCTCGTGCCTTCTCCCTCCTTCTCAGCCGCTCGGCGTGCTGGGCTCACTTCTCTCCTGCACGTACCGCAGGGCTTTGGAGGGTTAGCTACCCAGAGGGATCATGTTCACAGTGATAATTCAGCAGGCTTAGCTTTAAGGAACTTCCCAATGCGCCCACCTCTCTGGGGTGTACCTGAAGCGTGTTTCTGAACCGGTTTGTTCCTATTTGTCACGGTTTAACCCCGGCTGGCAGCTCAGCCCCGCAGAGCTGCTCGCTCGCTCCCCACCTCGGTGGGCTGGGGGAGAGAATCGGAAGGGCAAAAGTGAGGAAAAACTCGTGGGTTGAGATAAAAGACTGTTTAATAGGTAAAGCAAAACAAGGAACGAACTCATCACTTCCCAGCGGTGGGCAGGTGTGTGGACATCCCCAGGAGGTCGGGGCTCCGGCATGTGTAACCCTTTCTTGGGACAACAAACCGCCGTGGCTCCGAACGTTCCCCCCACTTCTCCTTCCCCCGGCTCTTTATGCTGGGCATGATGCCATACAGTATGGAATATCCCTGGGGTCAGCTGTCCTGGCCTGTCCCTTCCCAGCTCCTTGTGCCCCCCCAGTGCCCCGCTGATGGTCTGGGGTGAGGAGCAGCGAAGGCCTTGGCTCTGTGCAAGCCCTGCTCAGCAGGAACGAAAACACCCCTGTGTTATCAGGCTGTTTTCAGCACAAATCCAAACCACAGCCCCGTACCCGCTACTGGGGAGAAAATGAACTCTATCCCAGCCAAAACCAGCAAACTATTTTATTTAGTTTCTGTTTTCCTTTCCATATGGCTTTCCTGTTTCGGATTTTTCCCTTCACCCAAGCTTGCCGTTAATGAAATTAGTAAGAATAATTGAGGAAAGACACACAGAGAAAATGCATTCTGACAGAAGATCCGAAGACACGGTTCTTTTGGCAGGAGGGGAGGGACCCGGCTCGTCGTGCTGGCTATATTTAGGATGGAGCACAGGATACCCCTCTAAAGAGAGCAGAGTTGCGTTAGGTAGCGCAGGGAAGCAGGGTGTAATAAACACCCTGCGGGGCAGCGCTGGGCCAGGAAGAGCTAAGCCGGCTGACGCTCGGGAGGTGGCTCCGAGAGTCTCGCACGTAACAGGGGCACAGGAGGACCGAGAGTCCGGATAGCAGAGCTGCTGGGGAACAAAATCCTGGGAGGCCACAAAGGTGCTACCTGGTAGCTTGCTCAGGAGGGAAATAATTCATAGGCTGTCGGTGTTGCTGTTCTGTGGTGGAAGACGAGTTCAATTTCCCCAGCTGACCTGCGCCAGCTGTGATAAAAATAGGAAACGGCCCTGTTTTGGTCACCCTACTGTACTTGGAAGCTAAAATGCCTGAACTAGACTGGGGGAGCAAGCTAACAAGAAGGGTACCTGCATGCTGGCCATCTTTATTTTCCTAACAAGCGTCGCACTGGCTTTTCTCTTTGCAGTGCTGCCTTGGAGAATGAGGGAGACAACATGTATCTCTGCAGAGGAGTAAGGATATAGCTGCCGCGCTAATTCAGGTGAGCGAGCTCCGACTGTCCCAAGGCGCCTCTCGCTGCTGCGGTGAAACCGAGCCGGGGGAGCCGCAGGCCCGCCAGCTCCCGCTGACAAACGAGGAGGTTCAGTGTTCGCTCGAGTGGTGACTCACTTTCGTCAAGCCAAATACTCCTTAGAAAGTTGCTTAATTAGTCTTAATTGTCCATTGAATCATTAGCTTGCCGAGAACATTATACCTGGGAAAAAAAAAAACCCACTTTGTTTCTGAGCCCTGTGCAATTTAAATGAAATCCCAAGTGCTTCAAAGAGTTCAGTCAGAAGGAATCGGAGCTGACAGCGCTTTTTTTTTTTAATAAAAGAAGCTTTAATTGGCTGTTAACTTAAAGCTTTGAAGCTTTGATAGGAGAAGTGTTATAGGTTAAATTAATAGGGAAAATTGAGAAACAATTAGGGCAGCTTTAAATTAATTACTTACACTATTTATTTTGAGCTTATTGAACAATTGTGTTGAATGCGTAAGTGATTGAAATTAGCCATCTGTGCAAGATAGCTTTGACCTGAACTGACCTTCTTGGGTAAGTGAGTAGCTTGCCCTAATTCCTGCACTGTATCCCTAATTTTACTGGCAGATAAGCTTAATTGGGAGCGAAGATGGATGTGCCTGAGAAGTCCCATAGTTTTCTGTTGAAACTAAAATCACCTGCGCAGACAAGTTAGGGAGGGCTTCCAAAGAGATGGCAAATGACCTAAACCGATTCTCGTTAACCCTGCCCGTGCCGTGCCAAGCTCCGTTCTCGGGCGCTCAGCAGCGTGCCCGCACAGCGTCCCGCTCAGGCGCCTGAAGCGTAACCCTGTTCCCGCTGTTTGAGGAAAAACTAGGGAAGAACGGCAAGTTTATTTGTGTTATGTGGCAATCAGCGCTGTGGCGCTGGCAGGACCTTATTACGCCCTGCTCCGTCCTGCTGGGATTTTTCAGGGAGCGACAAGCGGGGCAAATTATTTGGGGGAAGAAATGTCTCAAAGAAAATATCTCAAATGCGCTTGACGTAATGGGGGGGGCGGGGGGGGGAATAAATTGTTCGATTTTGAAACTAAAAGGGTGAAAACATTCTTGGTGCTGGCAGGGCAGGCTCATGCTTGGCTCGCCCTCCAGGTGTCAGCCTGGCTCTGCGCATCGCCCCGCCGTACCCGGGAGCTGGTCCTCCTTCTCCCCACGAACTCCCCAGGTCAGGGTTCCCGGGGCAGCCGTGCCTCGGCGCTTGGTCCTCTGCTTCCGAAGGGCCCGGCACAACACCTCCGCCTGGTTGGTGAGGTTCTAGGTCTGGTGTAAGCAAAGGGATGGGAGGTGCCCTGGGGCTCCTTTCCCCTCTGCGGGGAATCTGCTGCCGGGGGAAATCTGCCCCGAGTTTTCCAGAAAGGGCAGTTTAGTGCCCGCGAGTGAAATCTGGCATCAGCCTGACCTTAGCTGAGAAAATATATTTGGGAACGTTGGGCAAAAGTTCTGCTTCTCTTCCTTCGCCACGTGCTTACCTCTTACAGCTCTGCCTTAATTTGCCTGCCTTGAAAACCAGGCGTGTTTTCCGAAGGAGGTGTATTTTGGAATACTGTGCTCAGGAACACGTTTCAATGCAAAGCCTGTCAATAAGGTGCAGGCACTGGGTTGTGACCACAGAGACCGTGTAGTTATTGGTGTGCGTAAAGCACTTTTGGCTCTGTATCAGCGTGCAAAGACATCTTGCAAAGGGCCATGTATAGAATACGTGTTTCCTGACAGTTACACCAAGAGACAGAGATATTTAAAGCCCCTTGTCATGTAAAAGAGGTAGATCCTGTCTCACCCTTTCTCGGAAGTAGCCGAAGCATCTGTGACATTAGCTGCTGCGTGCTGACGTGTGGTGGAGTTGCACGTAAGAACATAAGGTTCATAGCTTTGTGGAAGTCAAAGACGCAGGGAGGGGAAAGAGCAGAAATCCCGGGCTGCCCCCGACCCACAAACTCCCTTCACGACCAAGCATGAGGAGCACAAGTACCTTGTGCCTGGTGATTAGAGTGACCTTAATGCTAAGAAAGCTTGATACCAAGGCCCTCTTCCCTGCAGACACATCTTTCTTCCTCGCGTTGTCCGCGCCAGGATTTTTGCGGTGAAGTTCTCCGTGGCTCCCCGTAGCGCGCGCCTCGGCGCAGAGCCTGAGCGGCTTCCAGGAGTGCCCGAAACAGAACGGCTGACATCTGCCGTGGGGGGCTCAGGCTCTCTCCCCTCTCCCCGCGGAGAGATGCATGTGCGATGCGCGCAGTGAAGTGACTTGTTTTGGTAGGGCTCTTCCTCCTTTCCTTTTTTTATTTTTTTCTTTCTTTTTTTTTTTAATTTTTTATTTATTTGGTGTTTTTGTTTTCTGATTCAATCCCTTTGGCTTTCAGCTCCGGCTTCTGAATCTCAGCATCTGTCAGTGGTGTGATAAATTCTCTTTGGTGATAAGAGAACAGCTGCCAATAGCAAGAGCAAGGATGGCATTTGGGCTTTTTCCTGCCGTGCGAGAGCTTACAGTCAGCAAAAACGCGCTGCGCACACAATGGAAGAAGGCACCTCTTCTGCCCAGCCTACTATTTTTTCTTTTTTTTTCCAATTTAGCAGCATCTTTCTGCTCCATATTAAAGCAGATGCACGTGAACAATTGTGCAGCGTGATAGAGTCCTGAGCCTGAAGAACTGGAATTAATTGACAAATGGCTTTTTTTTTCTGGATAGGTTCTGAAGGTGAAAGTGGTCAGGGGGCAATAAAGGAATTTTTTTTTTAGAAATTAGGGGATTTTTCAGGGGAAGAAAGAAGCTGTTTGGGAAGCTGCTTAATCATGTGGGATGGTGTTTCCTAGGACAACGACCTGCTCCCAGTGAAATTGGTAGGGGAAAAAAATGAACTCCTTTCTGCGGAGTCCTGGATTTTAGGAGCATAGGGTTTGGGGTTTTGGGGGGCTGGGTTGGGGTTTGTTTGGTTTTTTCCACATTTAAAGGTCTCTCTAAGTCCAGCTTGCCTATAAAATTTTATCACAGCTGGAATCCATGCCATGACAGAAGGCATTTCGAGACAAACTATTTTGACCACAGAGGTTTTGTTTCTCTAGTTGTGGCGAGTTTAGCTGATTTATTTATAATGAGGGTGAAACTCCAGGAATAGTGGACAGCTTTGGTCGATACGGTCATTTCACTCTTGGACAACCGTGTGGGTTTCTGACTTTGCTCCAGTAAGAACCAGGCCATTCCTGTGGAAGTCTGGGTCTCCCCTGCCCCGGTCAAGGTCTGACAGCAGCTTTCCCAAAAGGGGATCGTGTTTCTCAGACTCTGTTAAAAGCCAAAATAGCCTTTCTGTAAAGTAGTGCTACAGTTGTGGTTTGCACGATTGTAATTTCTCCAGTGGCTTCTCAACGGCGCGTGAGAGAGAAGAGAGGCTGCATTTTCAGTGATGTTGAAGCATGTTTTGAGCTGTGCGGACCCTCAGAATGATTCCTCGGTGTCAGGGGGATTAGGTGCCCTTTCCAACACTTCTGTGGTAAATCCATACTGTTGCTGACTGGCCTCTGTAGGTATTTGAATGTCGTGGTAAGCGTGACAGGAAGCACACGCTCTCACTTGGTTCTGATGAGGGTTTGCGTGCCTAAATCGGTTTGGCCTTTTTCATAATCCTTTCCAAACTTTTACTGCGCTCTTAAATTTGGTCTGTGCAGTGCCGCTTTAATCCCAAATAAGGCCTGAGTGCTTGGCGTTTGGGATCATCTCACTGCACTTACTTATGTCTTGTTTTTCCTTCATCTGCCGAGATGAGCGCATGCAAACCAAACCATGATATTTTGGTGGGGTTTTTTTTTGTTTTGTTTTTTTTTTTTCCTGACTGTGTTGCTAAATGCCAAAATCTCCGCTAAGTAGCAGTGGTATGGTTTGAGAAAATTGGCGTTGTCAAAATAGAGGTTCGCCTTGCCTGCGCAAGTGCTCTGGGACGGAAGGATCTGGGAAGCGGGGAGGAAACGGTTCATCTCCTTTTGCTGACTGCGCTGTGGATATTGTTGCCTGTCTGCCAGGGCTGGGTTTTCCCCCTTGCTAGTTAGTTTGCCATGCCATGCACAGGCCATCTTCCCTCTCTCATCCTCCTTGTCTGTCCAGCTTCTTTAAGTCATCGAGACCTTTAAGTGCAAAGATGTATGGGGGAAACAATGTTTTAGGAAGCGCTGGGAAGTCAGTGAAGAATGAAGTGCAATACAAAATCATATATTAAAACCAATTGTAGGAGCTTGCTAGTTGTAAGTCTTTTGTTTGTCTACTTCTTACGCTAGCAGATGCCCCAGTCCCATCTCAGTGTGAGGCCGGGAGCCCTAGAATGCTTCTTTTCAGCAATTACTTGGACTAAAAGTTCTCTGCGGAGGAGAGAGGGAAGGGGGGTCAGTAGCTTGCTTTCCTGCCTAATATTCCCCTTTTTTCATCAGATTATTTGACCGTTTATCAGTTAATTGCACATATTCAAGCTAATGTGTTGATTTTTTTTTTCAGTTATCAAGCATTAAGCAAGGTCCATACAGGATCATTGCACAATCTTGGAAGCATTTGCTAGAATTTTTCTCAGTTGTCCTCCAGCTGCATCCTCCTTGCCATTTCCTTTGCTTCACAAGCCATGCTTCGTACCGTATCTCGTCGGTCATACAAGACTTGCCAGCATATCCCAAAAGCGGCTGCAGAGCACTTGCATTTGACCAGCCTTGAGAATTCCGTTATGCTTCTGCTCCCTTTTCTCTAACCTTGGGAGAAAGGTAATCCAGTCCCTTCTTGCGATGCTGTACTTGGGTAGAAGGAGGCAGTGATTTAACTCTCTATCCGTGCCGTACGCATTAAGCCATAATGAGTTAGAGTTCTGTTACCCTTGCCCAAAGCCCATCTTGATTCTGTTTCGTGTTTTCCTACAGTCTGCAAAACTGATGGATGCCTTCTGACGGTATTCCTGCCTTCCGACTGACTGGTGGATCGGAACCTCCTTCGCTCCGCAACAGGCGTATCGCTAGCGCTACTATTGTGTCAGCTTCTGCTGTGTCACCGGGAAGTAATCTCGCGAACGTTTGAAGCGTGCCTCTTCCCCTTTGAACGTCTATTGCGTCTCGTAGACACGCTGAATGGTACGAGCGAGTTAAGAAAGCTTACAGCTAACCTGCTGGTCTGCGCTGCTAGGGAGGGGTTTTGAGTGGTAACTGGAGTGCAGCGTGGATTTTGTGGAGCGATAGGAAGGGAGCAGAGCTCAACTGCTCTCTTGCTTGTCCTGCGGCCATGTGCCATGGAGAACATTCGGGCTTGGCTATTACGGCTATTTCTGGCAAGCTAGGAGTTTTTTCGGCAGCCTTGCAAGGAGTTGAACAGCCACAGATGCTTCCTCCTGACTGGAGCTGGAAGCTTGAAGGGCAGCTGAATTTGCTAATGTTCGTGCTTTGATACAGAGTGTGAGAAATGTTGATGAGGCATGAGGCAGAACAGCTTGCTCTATTGCTGCTGTATTGACTCTGCAGAGCTGACAGTAGTTAAAAAAATGGCTTTTGTACATAAGCGTAGTTAATATATAGAACTTGGAAGGCAGCTAGGAACAGCTATGGGCAATGGCCACGGTCTCTCTCTGTCTCTCTCTTTTTAATAGAGTCGCTTCCCTGCCCAGAACTGCGCTTTAATTTTCAGTCACTTTGGTATCATTAGGAAAGGCTGACGTTTTGGGAACATTCGTACAGTGTAAGTATGAATAACAGTATCCATGCTTTGTCATACAGGGGGATGTGCGATCAGGTCAGGGTTATTTTCCCAGTTCTTTGCAATGGTGACATTTTTGTTTCAAGCGTAAAACGCGGTAGTTTTTTTTTTTCCCCAAGAGTTAGTCCAAAGCAAAGGCTCAGCTGGGGTCTTTTAAAACCAAAGACCTACAGGATGGGATGCGCTTTCTTGGGTCCCGCGGGCAATGTCTTTGTATGCATCCCCCCTTGAACTTTCCTGAGAAAACCTCTGCCTGTTCTGTGCTTGGCCCTCGCCTCTGCGTATCGAGTAGGAAGAGCAGATAACTCTACCAACGGTGAGGAGTCTGGCGGGGCGTGACAGGGCGAAGACCCAACAGAACACGGTTCCCACCTCTGGCCTGGGGACCCGCCGTCCTCCTTGTATTCGGGTAGTCCAGGCTGCACTCATTCTCACACCCCCGAGGTGCCCTTTGGTATCCAGAAGCTGTGCCAGCGGTTCAGGGAGCGAGACCTCTTAGTTCCCGCCTGGCCTCGTTGGCCGTGCTGCTGCAGCAGGGAAAAGCCCGACCGACGCAGTGCCTGCCCGCGGCTGTGAACGGCTGGGGTGTTCCTCAGCCCACGGAGAGACCTGCCGCTTCCAGCCCAGGTCAGAGGGAGTTGCAGGACAAGCAGCAAATAACCTGGGAGAACAGATGACTTTGCACATCCATCTCTCTGTGTCCGAGTCGCCTCACCTTTATGTCATGTATAATTTTCTCAAACAGTGATTGCAGACGCACAGGCGCTGCTTCTAAGGTGGGATCAGATGGTGGACTCGGTCACTCGCACTAGCGATCGGTCATTCCCTTGGTAATCCCACTGACGGCACTGGGAGTACTGTTTGAGAGAGAGAGTTTCACCCCTGAAAGCTGGGATCCTTCCTGTGGAGTACCAAAGGCTGCCCTCACACGGTGCAGATGGGTGAACGGTAGCAGAGGCAGCGATTTTCTTTGTTTCTATCTTTCATTTTGTTTGGTTTTGTCTAGCCTCATAGTTTTCATCTTTTGCGCTCTTGAAGAAGTTGCGGTATGTATCGGCCCAGGGAAGCAGATGCCAAATACCTGTGGAATTGCTGAAAGAATATTTATCAGCATTTCTTCCTCTACCATGTTTCAAAAAAAAACCCAAAACAAACCCAAAAAAGAGAGAGACCCACAGCCTCATTATTATTTCAGTGTAACTTCTGACATGAAGAGATCGAGCAATTATCTCCGGTTTTGAATGCCAGTCCCTGCCTGTCAGTGTGAAGAGACCAACTGTGGCTGCATGTGAGAGCAAGTTTCTGGGCGTGCTACGTGAGGGGCACTGGTGAGTATCTCTCAGGCTGCTGGAATCCTTGTTTTTCGTCGTCTTTTTTTTTGATGGACTAGTACGTTATTAGGATGTGGACTTGTCAAACACGCTTGCCAGGTTTTCAGCAGTCATCCCAAGTGGAATGCCTAAAGAAGGGCTGGCACTGCATCACATGGAATGACCGATGATATGTCATATATTTTTAATGGGCAAAATGTTTTAATAAACATTCTCCCTCCTAAAACACTGGATTTTAAAATAGGTTTTAGCCTTGAGCCATGTAGCTACCCAGCTGTGAATTTTATAAGGCAACAATCTCCACATCATTAGATGTTATGACTGATACGCCAGCGATTGCAAGAGTAAGTATTTCCACACATTAAAAAAGTTTCCGATAGCAGTTAAAGGAAGTGTGGCTCTACTTGGAAGATTTTCTCAGCTCAAAATTAAAGCAATTTTCTAAAATTATGAAGATGGGTGCGTACTGGCTTCTAGTGAACTGCAAGTATCTGTTTATTCAAGCCATGCTGATTTTTGCGCCTGACAGCTTTAATCACATTGCCTGACGCTTGTGAAAATCAAAAATATTTTTCTTCTCATGCGATTTCTGTATCTTTGGCCAATTGAAATTCATCTGTGTCATGGTTTTGGCCGGGATAGAGTTAATTTTCTTCAGTGGAGCTGATTTGGATTGAC
>VZTV01048341.1:22663-37155 GCA_013400875.1 Anhinga rufa
CCAGTCACAGGGGTAGGCAATGGTCACCCCCAGTCATGGGTGTAAGCAATGGTCACCCCCAGTCTCCTCCCTGCTGAGCTGCCTTGAGTTGCAGACCATCCTTCTGGCATGGGGGGACAGGACCCTGCAAGCTCACCACTGCTGAGTTCATTCCCAACAGGGGGATTGGCTGGGACAGGCAGCAATCGCAGCTCGGGAACTGACAGTATCAGTCGGTGGGTGGTGAGCTGTGGCACCACTTGTGATTTTCTGGGTTTTGCTCCTCTCCCTTGTTCTTTATTCTTCTGATTCTCTCCCCCAACCCACAGGGGTGGGGGGAGTGAGCGAGTGGCTGCGTGGTGCTTGGTTGCTGACCGGGGCTAAACCACGACAATCTGAAATGTTGTACAGTGAGGCAGGTTAGACCCCAGCTGGATCTACCATAGTTGTATTGGTTCATAGCAAGCGCCTGCTTGGCTTATTTTTTTCTGGGTTATAACAGTTATCTTGTTTTATTTAGAAGCGTGTGGGACCAAATCTAGACTTGAAAGACGATCCGGTGACCGCTCCTTGGGCAACCCAAGTCCCTCCTCTGCAATGACTTCTGTGCAGTGATCAGTAAGTCACGTAGCCTTCTTGAGATCTCTTCTCCTCAGCCTAAAACTATTACCAAGTTAAACATTGTCCCTCCCAAAAATGGCATACCTCCTACGGTGTCTTACATGTCACTAAACCACAGGGTGAAATCATAGTGTCTACATGTCTGAAAGATGGAGCTGGTAGAGGTGAGGTTTTGCTTTAGCTTATAATTTCTTGCATCTTCTTTGGGCTGTAGTGATCCTTTACGCACGGGCTAAGAGTTTTAAAAGTTGAAAATGGGCGTTGTTGTTTCTGGGGTTTTTGCTCTTTGTGGTGGGATGTATTTTCTGTGATTATTTTCAAGTAATAATTTAAGCTCACCACTGGGGCATTTATTTACTTTATAGAAAATCACTTCTTTTCAAACAGAAGGCGTTCTGTTATAATTCCAGTCGTCACTCAGAAATTCTGCACGGAGTGATTATTATAGCTCTTGCAGTTAGTTACAAGTTGTAGAAGTCGGCAGCAGGCTTTCTGTCCTGTTTCTGCAGGATGGGAAGAGAAGCACAAACGTTGCTTGAAAAACCTGAGCAGATTTCATTTCAGAGCGGTGTTAGCCTCTTGCAGCGTGTGTAGTTCCACTCAGCATCAGTCCTGTCAGCTAACTAATGAACTGGAGATATAGCTATATCGAACGCTGTAATTGTGTAGCTGCGTAACGTCAGGTTTGTCTTCTGGTGTCAGTCAGAGGTACTCACGTTTCAAGCAATGCGGGAAGAAACTTTTCTTTACTGGTCACGCGGTGATTTGTTTTACCAGCGATAAGGTATCCCCGATAGTTAGAGTTTTCTCTTCAGGTTTGGCGTGCCTCTGTTTTTGGTGGCCTGGCTGAATAAAGAGATCTTATTTCCAGAAGTGCAAATGTTTGCTCTGCAAGTATCAGTTCTTCCTGAACAAGTTAGCCGTCATGAAGGCTCCTACTGCTCCATCCATCGTTCCCCCTGTGAATGGGGCAACTTCTGACGACGCATCGCGCTCTGTCTGAGGGGTTCAAATATAAAGGCACTGAATAGCAGCTTCGGGCCATGGGGTCCTAGATGGAGCACTGCGACCGGTCTCTGCTTTAGCAGTTGCTTGATACGGTCCTGGTCAGATGAAGGAATTGCCCCTTAGGTCAGTGTCGCAAGAGAATTCTGAAAGAAGCTAAACCAGAAGAGCCTTGAAGAGAAGTTTGAAACTTCTTGTGCAGATTCCCGTCTTTCTTGCGTTTAGACGGACGGTGGCCTCCCTTCCAGAGGTGAATGAGTTGCTCTTACTCCAGAGTTTTGGCATTTCCTATTGCGGTGATGACCAGACAGAAGAGAAGCCAGGGATCCTGAGTGCTAGCTGCCGCAAGGGCAGGTGGCCACCAGCAGCCTCTGTTCCACTGTGCAAAAGACCTGCCACAACAAGAGCATTGAAAGAACCCCATTAAATGACACGAGACAAAGTCTCTGAATCGGGATCCCCGCTCCGGAGAAGACCGTTCGGTTCACCCAATGGTCTTCTGCTGCCCTTAACAAAGGAGTGAAAATAACTCTGCCTTCCGCTGTGGCACGGGGCAAGACGTTGGTTGGAAAAGCACGTCCGGATGTGCCTGTTGGTTTCTGTTTCTTTTTTCAGGTAATTCCTGGTATCTTGCATTTCAGATCGAGTGACAGCACAGCCACAGACCTGAAACAATGTGGTCTCCGAAGCTGTCCCAGGGATTTGTGCAGCCATACCACCTTAAATCGAGAGAAGGCTTCGCGCTCTGTAGGACTGGATTTGGCACAGTATAAAGCCTTCCTGCGGGTTCTCTCTTATGATGGGATCTTATTTCTTGCCGCTAGCCAGGTGTCACTCAGTCCCACGTTGTTGCTCCCCCCGTTCCTCACGCGATGCCTGCAAGGAGCAGTTAGTTAAGTGGGAAATAAATCTGATTCCTTTTAGATGAAAAAAAAAAAAAAGAGTCCGGTAAGTTGCTGCTTGTTTTTGCTTTGATGGCTGCATCCATTCGGCAGTGATTTCTAGGACCTTCTCCTTGCCGCCGTCACCCCTCAGAAGCCCCGTTCCCAGGGGCCTGGGGAGCAGCATGGCCTCTGCGCCGCAGGAGGGTATTCCTGCCCCGGCTGCCTCGCCTCGCGGTGTGCCCTCTGGAGCTTTGGGCCAGGGGAAGAGCTGAAGAGCTGGCTGCTCTGCTCTGGCGTTGCATTGAGGGCTAGAGCGGCCGGGGGGGAGCGCGGGACGCCGGGGCGGGGAGCGAGCGGGCACCGATGGGGAGGAGAGGCTGTGCTCCTGCTGCTGCTGCCGCCCTAAGGTCGAAACCAGCTTGGGGGTGGAGAGGGAAGGGGCAACGCGGCGGGCGAGACGGACGGTGGCCTCCCCCATGGTTCCCTGCGTGGTCGCGCATCCCCGCGGGTTGAGGAGAGCCGTTTGATCTTGAAGGCAAGGGCAGAGGGACCCCGTGGTTTGGGAGGTATTCATAAGCGACCGTCTCTTCCTCTTTCGCCGATCAAGTAGGGATGGGTGAATTCTCTTCCTCCCCGGAGGAAGAGGAGCTGTGCAAGCACCCCCTTTACCTGCTGCTTTACGGCACGCCAATACCCGATTTCCAGGGAGGAACCGGGGTGGCATATGCTTCCCAGCGCGCTGTTTTGATACCAGGGGGAGAGCACTGCAAACCGTAGCGCAATATTTGCGCAACCTGCGTGTGGATTCAGTTTAGTCTTGAAAGACTTTGTGGGTTATGACATTCCCCTAAATGTGCTGAGCTTTCTTTAACCTTTCATAAAACATTGTGATCTTTATGGACTGTATCATATTGTGCAGTAATGTGCTTTATTGTCCACAGAATAAGCTTTTCTTAAAGATAATTGGAAAGCTGGAAATGGCTGCTATCGGCTGATTTTTTTTTTAATACATTATTTCTGAAATGGGCCTGGTGTAATAATGACCCTATCTGTTCAAGATTTAAGATTTGTCTTGGCAGAGAAAATTGATCCATTTCACCTTTGTCTAATGGAAATTTTTATCTGGGATTATCTGTTTATGTAAATGAATGTTCCTCTGAAAAGAGAACTTGAGGGGGCTGTAAATCTCAGTGACACTTTAGTTTCATGGGGGGAAAATTGGAAAGGATTCTAGTATTTATCTGACTGAAATTGGTTATAAAAACAAAATTATCTTCATGTACCTGCTGCATCTGATGTTTCCTGGAATTTCATTACCTTTTTGAATAATGCAACGTTACCCTATATAGAGGAGTCTCTGTGATTAGCCCCGAAATTGTTGGGGGATCGCTTCCCAGCGTTATAATTATCAGGAAAAGGCAGCCTGTTTGGGGCAGTGGGATTCTGATTCAGTGCCCTAATGGGTACCAATTAGCACAGCCACATTATTCATAGCGCTCGGTGTAGAGCATTGACAATAAACCAGATGACTTTTTTTTCCTTACCAGTTTTTTTTTGTTTTTTTTTTTTTTTTTTAAACTGAGTAGTGAATCTAATTACAGGGGAAAATGTCTTTGGCTAATCAGCTTTTGTTTACAGTTTGCAGAGCAGGACTGTGAATGTAGCATTTAAACTGATATTTTGAACATCTTTCCAAGCAGTTTTGCTGCTCAAGAGAGAGACGAGGGGCTTTGCCAAGTTTCCTCCTGAGATCTAGATGACACAGAACTGACCAGGCTAGATCCTTGCTGGAGTAGTCATGCCGAAACATGACATTTGGCTTGTGTGTGCTAGCGGTGGACGTGGTTGTCTAACATAGCTGCTGTAAATACTCCCTCTTCTCTGGCGCTCGGTCGGGCTGACAAAGAATAGAGAGTTGAGTTGATTTTTGTACCTATTATTGTATTAAAAAAGGTGCTATACAGGGAGTTGCAACATTTTGATTATTTCAAAATTTAACAAGATGAAAACCCCATGTGTTTTCACATGAAGCAAAGCTATTTTGTAGGTATCTAATCATTGGCAAACCAAAAAGGATTTCGATGCTGTAATGGCGTGGTAGCGTCAATTGTACGTGCCCAGAGGCAGCAGAAGAACACACGCTAGACGTAAACAGGCATTTAACATAGGAAACTCCTGGTTGCTATTGCTTGAGATCAAATTGCTGCTTTCCTGGAGCGGAGGAAAAGCAGTTTGTATCCTTGAGCCATGAAAGAAATGACATGTACTTTAGAGTACACTTCAAGGTATAAAATGGTGCCCATATTTTTACATCTAATTAGGTGGGCTAATTTTTAAGCGTCTTTCAGAGCTGCTGGTGGCTCAGAGCCTTCAAAAACCAACCCCCTCGCCTAGCTGCCCAGGTGAAAGGTAGGTGCCTAGATTTGGAGACTTCTGAGTCTTCCCGGGCTGATTTCAATGGGAGTTGGGCCGAAGGCTTTAATGAAGAGGGGACTTCCCCTCTGCTATTAGAAATCATCGTTGTAGTTGATGTTGTACTGAGGCGCCTCAAGACTTCTTCAACGGTCCAGCCTAGCATAGCAATTAGTACTAAAAATAAAAGAAAAAGAGTTAAAAAAGGAAAAATGGCACTTAACTATGGCTCTCACTCTGTGATATCTGGCAGATTTTGCTTGAATCTTCCATGTCTTAATGTTGCTTAATTTTATTTCCATAAAACTTCAGGCAGCAATGTTCCCTCCCCAAGTTCTTCACTTTTGTGACTTTCTGCTCCACGTTTCAGGCAGTCATTTCAGCTGGAAATATACATTATTACCAGCTCATTAAATCCAAAATAAATGAAGTGGAAAATTACAGAACTCCATGGATTACAGTGCACCCAACTCAAAATAGAAGTGTGTGATTAAAAACAAAGTGGTCTGCATTTTAAAAATGGATTAATAGTTTTGGGCCCAGCTGGCGAAATATCATATGAAATGTGTTTTTAGAGGTGGACTAATGTAAATTAAAGCTCACTGAGGGTGCTCACAGTGGGACTCTCCCAGTGCAGGTCTTCCCAGTATACATGCTCAAGAGGGGGGAAAAAAAAAAGGATGAAGGAAAAGAAGGATGAGAGATATTTGTAGTGTAAAGGAACATAACACGCGAGAGCCACTTGAAAAATGTAGCTCAGTAATGACGGTGGCACCCTGCAATGAGAAGGAGATCATGGCAAGTTCAGCCTGCTCCGGCGTGAGAGAGGAGCAAGCACGTAGCGAGGCAGGGCTGGTCCTGGAAAAGGCATAGTCAAAATCCAACTGCTGAGAAACGAAATGCGTGGCATAGCCTTACCTGCTGAGCTGGATAGCGATCGGGTGGTCTGGGAAACTCGGGAGGCCTTACGAAAGCTGTGGTGGACCCCCACAGGGCTAGATGGGGTCAGGACTGCACGGGGCGCTTCGCTCCTGAAGCGCGACCCTGCTCAGAGCTCGGTGCCTCCGGGCAGAGACGCGGCACGTGGGACTGGTTCGGGTGGAATAAAGATACGCCGTGCCTGGCGCTACTTCCCTGACTCGGAAGCGTTTAGGCAGCGCAGTCCCAGGCGCTGGAGAGAAACCTTAAGAAGTCCAGAGGTCGTGGTCTTCTCTATATCTGCTCCCAGGCTTGGCGTTATACAGGGGGGAGCGTTTAAAGCTAAAACAGGAGCCCAGCTCCAAGCTGTGGGAGCAGAAGACTTGCTTTTGCCTCGGTTCAGATGTAAATGCACGTCTAGCTCTTTGCAGAACAGGAGCAGGGTTAGGCTCTGAATCCTTATTTGTTTTCTTTGCAGTTAACAATAATAACAACAATGAAAAATAACAACAAATAAATTCCTGGGTAAAAGCCCTGCGTCTTGAGAATAGCTTGGCTGCCTCACAGCCCAGCTTTAAATACTAACATCCAGGTAAATGAACTCCTCCTTTCAGAAGAAGCAGTTTGAAAGAAGCAGTGTATGTGCGAGTACATGTCTGTGCAGAAAAGGTTTCTTTAATCCTCTCTATTTAACTTGTTTCCCCTGGTTTTGGTCCAGTCTCACTAGAGCTTAAGCAAAATGAAACCGGATGAGTGGTGAAACGAGTCTTTTCCATCTTCTCCGTGTCACTGTTTAATAGCGAGGAAGAAAATGGAGAGTTAGGAATGGGGGAATGTGACAAGACAGGTAGATATTTTGCAGCAGAAATAGAACTGGAGCTCCATTTTCCTTGAGGCATTTCACCAGATCTCCCAGGCTTTGTAAAGTATTCCCAGGTTTGGGTAAACCTTCTTGCTCCTCGTGAGGTGCAGAAAAAGAGAGTATTTTTACGAAGTCTGGAATAAAGTATATTAAGCACTCTAAAAATAAAGATCGTATCGTTAAAAAGCCCTCAGGATATTTTTTTCTGGTTTGTTCTACAACAAATGTACGCCGGCATTTAAACGCTGCTGTTAGGTTGTGCTCTGCGTGCCAGCGGAGAAACAGGTTTTTGGCAGCCCGGAGTGGTCAGTATTGCACACTCAGAATTGGGGTTTTCCTTATTCCTCTTGAGTTGAATGGCTACCTGGCTTCTGTAGCCGAATACAGTAAACCCGCATCTCTGCCGCTCTCTTCTGCAACCTCGAAGAGCTGTTACATACAGTGGAGAAAGGAAGGGGGGGAAGCGGACCATCTGTAGATGCAGATGGGGATTTGTGGACGGTGTACAAGTTGCAGTCACTGAGTAAGCAGAGATGCCCAAAATGTGTCATCCAAATTGACCACTCAGGCTGGGAAGGGGAGCATTAGCCTGCGTGGATGCGTGGTCTTACAGGTCCACCCCAGCAACTGTGCAGCTCGCGCAGGCGGTCGGCCGCTCCAGCAGCTTTCCGTCCCCGCTGCTGCTCAGCAGTCTGCTTAGCTCGAACCTCCTAAGACTAGCAAGCTTCATTTTGGTTTTTTTTCAGAACGTGTTGCAAGAAAGCTCTTATTTTCCTTTTTATTTGGGTTGTTTTTTTTTTTTTTTAAGGGATGATGCAAGAGCTTTTACTATGTTTGTATGCTCCGAGATGTAGTTTGATTTCCAAGTGTTGCGATGCTGCAGTTAGTGACTGGGGTGTGATTTGTTTGGCCAAGTGACAGCTAGATTTGCCTCAATTGCTTAGATATCTGTTTCTGTCCTGTTCTTGGGGAAAGATTGTCTTCAGTTGGAAGATGTAAGTGTTCTTGTACGCCAAGTCTGTTGAATACTCTGACCTTATTGGATGCCAGTTAACCTTTTCTTGCTTCTGCTTCAAAAAGAGCTCCTCAAACCCAGACTGTTTTCCGTCGAGTGTTTTTATTTCTGTTGAGCGTCCCAGGTGCGTGTTCTCCTGCTTGAGGGGAGGGAGGAGCCTTACCCAGCCCTGCAGTGCTGGGAGGGGGTGGTTTGGCAATGCTTTCTCTCAGATCAGCTTTGAGCAGTGTTGAAGGGACGGGTCCCTTAGCTGCACGCTGATGGGCTAGTATGGGTAGGTAGAAATTGGGCCAGAGGAAGAGTTAACTGCTGGAGTGCGTGTTCCCTATACGGGGGGAACCTCAGTGAGGGCGACGAGCTCGTGGATTTCACGGGGAAATCTTGCTACCAGGATCTTTTAAAACCAGGGCAGTACTCCAGGGATCCGTGAGGATCGGGCCGGGCTGGGAAGGGGATGGGCATCCATCCCTTAGCACGTCTTTCACGCCGTTACGCTTGCAGCGGCTTACGCCCGTGTAAAAAAGGCAACCTGCGTTCGCTCGTAGGATGGTCCGTGGAAGCCGTGGAGTGTTAAACGCCCGGGACAGAAGGTGGGGCACGGCTTGCAACGTGTGAAGAGGACCATCCAGGGACGTTAGTCAGTCGCTGCATCAAAGTATGTGTCAGTTAGTCAACTACAGCTAAACCTGATCGCAGACCCGCCAGCTCTGCGGTGGGGTATCTAAATCTACTCGAATGGGTTAGCTCTAGACTTAAGTCAGCGTCAATGAGATCATGGTTTTTCTAAGCAGGCCATAAAACGCAATGAGTTGTGCAGCCAGTCCAATACGTTGTTCATTGCCAAGTCCCCGAGCGGTTTTTAGGGTGTCTTGAGGATGTGATATCTTTCCTAGAGAGCTCCCGAGATTGGTAAAAGGGGCAGTGTGGAGGGGAGAGTGGCAGGGCAGGAGAGGGGAGAGCAGCGCAACTGCTGCTGCTGGCTGTCCTCGGAAGCGGCGGGCCGACGCTTGGCAAATGCGGCTGCGAAGAAGCAGCCAGGGGAGGTCTGGCCACAGGCTCGCTTCCCTCAGAACAGCTTCTCTTCAGGCGGGGGCTGAGGTTCAAACATCCGTGATGGATCTTGAAGGTCCATTTGGATTTTTAGATGCCGACTAGCAGGCATCACAGCTCAGGTGCTTACATGGCATGGCGAGACTGTGCTTAGGCATACCGCATTTGTTTGCCCAAGTGTCCAAAGCCAGTTTTTATTTCCGAGAGGGCAGTTGTGGCCGCGGCGCTTCAGCCTTGCAAGCATTTTCTCCGTGTGTATTTCACGCCACTTTTTCTTTTAAATGGGCCTGGTGTTTTGTGAGCTGTAAAGAGTCTCCAAGCCTGCTTATGCAGGGCTGCAGAGCAACAAGCCTCCTTGTAATGCCTTTCAGGATGGCTCCATTTGTATTAATCGTGTCACTAAAAATATTCTCTTTTACTTAGGGGAGCACAGTCTGCCTCACAAATCATCCAGAGAAGAACTGTAACTACAGCGGGCAGCATTTTTTTTTTAAGGTATGGAATTTTCCTCTGGCAGCTTTAAGATAACATCCACTCTTCGCTCTCTCGCAGGGGCTGGTACAGAAAGCTGGTGCGTGTTACTGGCAGGCTCCCGTGTTAGGCAGCAGAAGTGGCTGCGTTTCTGCGGTTAGAAACTGTGAGTGTGGCCCAGGGTCATTCTAAGCTTTATCCATAAGTAATATAAGAAAAGAGAAACCTGGGTACCGCCGTGCCTGGCGAAACATGCGACGATGACAGTGCGTTTGGTTATGCTTGTGTTATTTATTGTCTGTTAACTAAGAACACTGAAAAGGCAAGGGCCACGACAGGAACGCGTACCGGGGTTGTCAGGCAGCTTTTGTCTCAGCTTAGCGAGTGTTTCGTGTGATAGCTGATAGCCATGGGAAGGTGCCCTCCGGGTCGGTGTCAGCCCTGACCGCCCAGCCTCCCAGGAGGGCAAGGGGGGCAGCGAGGCGAGGGGACTGGCGGAGGGCGCACGGTGAGAGCTGGGGGCAGAGCCGGACTCGACCCCTGGGGCTGCCAGTTCACGGCAGCGGCTTTTTGCTTTCCTGGAGATTTTTCTCCCTTCGTGGGACCTGCGATTTCCGAGAGAGCTGGCACGCAGCCGCCACCAAGCCGCCCGCCCGGCCCCCCGGATGGCGCTCTGACCACCCAGCCGTGGCTTGGCCCTGCTCAATGCTCTTCTCCCACTGACTCGGGGTGGGTGCTCTTCCTCCCAGCCTCGCTCCCCGCAGTCAGCACGTGCCTTCTCCGCTCCCTCCAACCTTTGGCTTTGGGCCCTGTTCTGCCTTCGGCAAAGGCCTGTAGCGCGGTACCAGTGCCAACAGGCTGCATCAGCTTCTGGGTGTTGCTCTCCCCTCCCACTCCTTCCTTCTTCGCTACTCAGTCCACCTTCCCCGACTCGGCGCTTTCCCCCTGCCTCCTCTGAATCCCTCCTCCTCTTCCTCCCCCCTGCCTCTCCCTCACCCAACAAAGTCTTAGGTTCTTCCCGCTTGTAATTTGTCGCTAATCAGCTGTCAGTGTTGGAGCAATGATGAGAGGTTCATCTCTTGCTGAGGGTAATGGCCTTAAAAGTCACAGAGTCAATGTCAATGGGATCGCTCCAATTCAATCAGAGACCTGAATGAGAAATGGCCCCCGCTGACATTAGCACTCATTTTGAGCCCAAGCATCTGGGCCCTAGTAAATAACCATCAGTGGGTGGGTCCGGGGGACAGGTCATTAGCCCCACGAAAAATAAATATCGTTTCCCTTGATGGCTGCGAGTAATTTAGCTCAGACGAGGAAATTTCACCCTAGATTAAGTATGATGAGCCAATATCAGTCAGAGGAGGCCAAACAGTGAGAGCTTGATGAGATAGAGGGAAATTTATATGCAGCTGGCTGAATGCAAGATGAGTTTAAAGAAATGATGTTCTCTTCCACTCTTTGGCCATGTGCAATGCCAGGCGCTGCGTCCCCTGCAGCCGACACCCCCTCCCCACGCTCCCGGGGGCTCCCCCAGCCCACGGGCGCGCACCCGTGCACGCACGGCCCCTCCACCAGCACCGACTCCGCTTTCCAGCGCCCGGCCCTCGGGCTGGCAGCTTTCGCACGCGATGCCTCGGAGTCAGGGCAGCGCCGGCAGCTTCCGGAGCGGAGCTTGCCGTGTCCGCCGGCTGGCACACGAGTCACAGCCGTGGCCAGCCCTGCCTATCCAAAACCAGCGGGGGGGCTTAATTGCTCCGGAGGCCCTCAAGTTACGTACACGAGTAACGTAATCAGCCTGCCCCTGTATGTTTGCTCTGTGTGCCGCTGCTTTTTCTCTTTTTTTTTTTTTTCTTTTTTTGGTTACTTATTTAACCCATCAATCTAGTACGCGATATGCTCGATGGCTGTTAATTCCACCCCACCAGCCCCTCTTTATTGGGAGCACACATTGGGAATCATGTTTTATGTCTGCTGGAAGCAGCAAGCAGGCAGCTTCTCTCTTCTTCATTGGCCCAGCTTTATATCCTAAAGCTGTGGCTGGGGGCTGGGGTCTGTCCCCGAGTTGTGCTCTGAATACAAATCAGGCGCGCTGTAGTAACCACTTCGGCTCTCCCTCTTTGTCAGGTCTTTCAGGCGGGCCCCGATGGGGGCAGGAGCTTGGGATGAACCCGATGAGCTGGGATGACAGAGGAAAACTGGGGCAGGCCAAGAGCTGGCAGAAATGAACAGAAATCACGCGGAGAAGTAGGTTATTTTAGCCTAGGCGCGAAGGAGGGATCTGCGAATAGAAGGAAGCAAGAGGCCTTGCCACAGCTAGCGCGTGCTTTGGCTGTCTCTTAGGAGGCCAGTTTCTTGGTGTTAGAGCTCATTAGTTGTGTCAAGAACAAGTCAGACTAGTTACATGGCAGAGCTCGGCTGCTTTGTCCTTTATTTCTACCTACCCGGTGCATTTTCTTGTACCTGAATATTTGTCTCGCTTTGCCTACGTTCCTTGTCGCCCCAGTAAATTATGTCAGCCACGAAAGACCAAGGGTGAGCAGGTTTGACAGAGGTAAAAAAACCCCAGACAGGTGGAAATCTGCTGTGAATGCAGTTGTTCTTTTACAGAATGCTCCTCTTAGAAGCCAGCGATCTCTTTCTACCAGCTCACCCGCTTGCACACCGTACTCCCAAGTAATGACAAAGCACGGTCATCCCATATCTTTTGTGAACCTCTTCTGTCACTGTGCTTGAGCTCACCACAGGCAGCTTCTAGTGGGTCGCTTAGTGATCAGCAGCAGATGCCTATCACTTATGGCAATTTTGTTTTTTTTAAGAAACAGTGCTAATGGTTCATATATGTCAGCCTTCTTTTTTTTATGCCCAACTGAGCAGAAGCAAAATTATCTTTGTAAATATTCTGCCCTCCCTTGCATAAGCTCTGTTGAAGGCTGCGTCTTGCCATTGTCCTGAAGGGCTACCCAAGCAATCCAGAGCAGGAGATTGAAGTGCCAGAATAACTACATTAGGCATTTAATGTTTCCCCTGGCCTGCTAACGTCTGATGAGCATCTCGGACGTATTCCTTCTGCGAAGTAAACCCTCTGCCGGTGTGGTCGGGAATTCTGACAAATTCTGCCGAACGAAGGTCTGGCCAGGACGGAGGGTCTGAACCCAAGAAAAGAGTGAAAGGCAAAGCTTGTACAGAGGTGCACCCCACTTCCAGCCACCCCGGTTTTGAATGGTCTCTGCATTACATCCCCCATGCCCAGGAGCTGTGGCAAGCGTAGCCCAGTGATGGGGCTGCTGAGCCCCGCAGGACCAGCCGCTTGCTTGGCTTTCCTGTGAAACGGCGGTGTTCAGCAGGAGCTGACGCTGTCTCCTGCTTTGGAGTGTGTTTCCCCTCCTGAGCTCACCTCTCCCCTTGACTTCGAGCATCACCGGTCCGGCATGTCATGGCACCTGATGGTTTCCTTGCAGTTTGCGGGGAGACGGGAGGCTGGTTCCCCTCCTCTGGGATGATGGTGAGAGCGTGCTTAATCGCTCTTTGTGATCTCCGAGCTTGAGGTACCAGAAAGTACCACAGCTGCACCAGAAAGCTGTGTAAAAGGAAGGAGGATGTATTTGACCTTTGGCTGGTTTTACAAGTGAGAACATTTAGGCTGGTGTGCAGTTTAAAATGTCTTAGCTCCTTGGAGGATGCTCAACAGAAATGGGAGCTGGACTGGGAATGCTGCAGGACTTCTATCGTGTCATTTACATCTCGCAGGGTTTCAACACTCGGTGTCTGAGGCTGAAAAACCCCATATATGACTGTCAGACATATTGATATAACGCACTTCGTGCAGAGGAGCATCAAAGCGAGTTTTATCGTAGCTGGCTCAATCTCCCATTCTTACCTCTTCTGCTTCCCTCAGGTCGCTCCTGTGGAGGGACGTCCCGGCTCACGCAGCAGAGCTGTTGTGGATTTTTAAGGTTGATTAGATGTGCCTCGTTAGGGCTGGCATAAAGTCACATTCTTAACAATGGAAGGAGTCTCCGTCTGACTCATGGCAACTTCTGTGGGGAGCGACCGACACGTGTTCAGTTTGTTAGTCTATTCCATGGTTTGCGACATGTTACTTTTTGGTAAAAAAGATGAAATCAAGTATTTCATTCTGGAAAATGTTCTGAGATCCTAGCTTTTGATCCCAAACTGAGGTAAAAAAACCTGTCTGTCTATTTATGTATCTGTTTATATATATATGTTATATATATATATGTATGTATGTTATATATATATATAAAACCCACATATATTTTATATATATATATAAATTATCTATATATAATTTTTTCAAATATTGCATATTCCTAAGGCATGAAAATTCTGAATTTTCACTTTTTCTCCTTCTTTCGTGGTGATATGATGTAGTTAGCTGAAGAGAGAGGCTGCTTATTGTGCAAGGAGTGGAGCTCTTCTTTTCATCAAGGTGAAGCAGTATAGCCAACAGAAATAAATGCGATGACTGACCTGGGACCTGTTTTTAAAGGTGTAGAAATCTTTGTATCCTTCTACCAGGAAATGGAGCTGACAAGTCAGCCCCAGAACATAGTGATGTGGCTGTAACGTACAGAGATTCTTGGTGATGAAGTGAACGTGAGCCTCTCTAACGCTTGTTTTGAACGTTCTTTGCCATGTCTCTTGAGCTGGTCCAGGTTTTAATGTAGCAGAGTTGCAGGTTCTGTTGATATCACAGCAAAAAAAAAAAAGTAATAATAATTTTACGTGTAGTTCATTCACAATAGCTTTTCCCTTCTCTCCTCCCTGTTCTGAAAAATTCAGTTGGCAGGACTTCTTTGGCCTGAGCGTAGATCTCTTTGGAGGGTGATGGTCTGTGTTTGGAACTACGGACAACAACTGTATTTCTCTCTGAGAGTCAGTGCCTGGCATGGGCCATAGTTCCGTGGCCTGTCCCGCAGTCAGGGGCTGTGCAGCGGAGGTAGAGACGTGTGTCTGTCAGCTTATAACCAGGCCCAAACTGTACTTTCTGTGCAGTAGGATATATATATAGCAGAACTGGGAGTTCTCTGCTGCATTTTCCTGCAATAAATGGACTTTTCCTTATTACCTTTTGCTGGGGTGTTTCAGTCTTAAATATATTTTTTTCCTCGTGCGTTAAGCTGCAGCATACCCTGGTGGGTAGTATGGGCTGAATTCTGGCCTAACACAAGCAGGTGTAAAGTTAGCAGAGTTATAGCCGCCTAGGCTAAACCTGACTTTGGCCCTGTGCCTGCCCTGCTCCCTTGCCAAAGCC
>VZTV01048341.1:38965-54005 GCA_013400875.1 Anhinga rufa
CCCCGGTCTGTAATCATTCTCTGTGATGCCGTATCTGTTTCCTGATCACTTGTGTTGGTACACAAGCAGATTGATGAGCAAACCATTGACAAAGTCCTGATGGTAGAGGGGCCGATGATGAATTGAGGGCCATTATAGCAGGTATTGTGCGCGTTCTACCAGCTGACACCGAACTTCCCTTCTAATGCCAGTTGCCTTCTATCATCTGGTAAACGGATTGGATGCAGGCTTCTCCCAATTAAAGCCAGTGAGGTCATATACTTCCTAATTACAGGCTAGCCCATTGTGTCTAAATGTGACAGACATGTGCTTGGAAAATTGCTTTTAATGCCTAAATAAACATGATGAACTAAATGGCAGATTTGAATCGTAATTGAAAGTGCTCAGCCTCTTGAATTTTGCGCTGACTTTCTGATAGCCACTTGCACTGCCGACCACCCCCATTTGGGGAGGCTTTGTTCTTGGCATAGCAATGCTATTACGTCGCGTGTGGGCCCTCACCCTTTCCCTTTCTCCGGGACGTTAGTGTTTTACAAACATATGCAGCAGGATCGCACAATGGAGAGCAATGCAGCCCTCCTAGAAGAGGAGGAAAGGGTTGCGGAACGAGGGGAAAATGGAGTTTACACCAACAGCTGGAGCGGGTGAGCGAGCAGGTCTAGGGGAATGCAAGTATTAGGGTACGACACAGGACGGTGAAACGGAGAGACTATGAGTATGCCTACGAAATTCCGAGTGACTGCCGTCACCATCCAGGCTGGGAGATGTCTCCACATGGGCAAGTTCTGCTCCCAGGCACTTGGTGAGAAATCTGGACTGTTTCCAGACAAGCAAAACCAGTCGCTCTTAATTCAGACCACAAGCATAACGTAGCCCTCCTGTGCTAGAACTTTGAACGAGAGACGATGAGATCTGTGTAGATATTCAGGACCATCTTTTGGGGATATATGTATGTTAAATAATATGCTTAATGCTGGACCAAAGGCAATTCAGGTGTTGCATTTTATCTGAAACCGAAGGCAAAATGCTCAGTTTCCCAGGCAGCTTGCTGTTGCTTGCATATGTATTAGTTTCTACTGGTCGTATTCCCCGCAGGATTATCTAAACTGGCTAAAGCCTCACTTGATCTTTTCCTGTGTTTTATAATGGTTGGCAATATTCAGTGCTCACTAAGTCACAAATGCCTGCTGCGCCTGGCTCTGCCCTGCTTCTGCTCCGTTCATTCCCTAGGGCTAAGTCCGTGTCTGAAGGTCTGAGTCCGAGTCAGGCAACTGGGGTTATCTGTGAAAGTCAATAACCCTCCCAATGGTGTCCAGAATAGATGGTGCCATTGCAGAATGAATGTGGAGAAGCTGCGACCGTAGTCACAACCTGCTGTCCAGCTCTTGTGGTCTCGGGTCACAATTCAGCCCGCCGCTTAGGCGCGTGCCGGGCTTTAGTGCGATGGCTAACGTGCTTGAGCCTGGGCCTGTGATGATGCGCTCTGCTAATGCGCAACCTCAAGTCTTTGAACCAGTTTAGACCGACATCCCACAAAGCCCTGAAGCTTTAACTTGAAGAAGGCGTGCAGTCTTGTTTTTGGGACCCTCCGAACCCAGGGATCCCCAAGTCCTTCTTGGCTCCCGGACACAGGCAAGCACTCTGCCCAGGTACGTGTTGGAAGGCAAGCTGAATGTACGTTTGCCTCCTGCCCTGTTTTTCCAGCAACCTCTGTCGCTCAGCATGCAAACGCCACCAATGACCCCAATGGAATCGTGTAGGTACCTTGAGTTAAACCTGGGCAGGAGGGTTTTGTCACAGCAGGATGGCGGAAAAGTATTGGGGTTTTAAAGTGAGGAATAGCTGAAAGCCAAGAGTTTCTGTCAGGTCAAAGCCCCATAAAAAGGTCAGGGCTTTATGTAAGGAGTGGCTTATTTTTATCTACCCTTCCAAGCAATGCTAAGATCAGAAAAGGCTTTGATCAGGAGAGCAGGTAGTGACCACGGCTTGTATCGCTCATTTTTGGTGTCTGATGGTCACGTGAGCCTTCAGTACTGTACCCGATGCGATGGGTGCACATATCTGCTGGCTTTAAAATAATACACAATTCAACCAAGCCTTCCGTTGTTCAGAAGTAAGCAGCCTTCCCATCAGGAGTGGGGAGGCGATGTTATTAAATCAGTGGAGATGGTAACGGGCACGGTGAAATTTGTGGTGAAGTGAAGACTGGCTCAGGCAAGGAATATCGTTTAGTCTGCTGGAAATGCCGTGGCAAGGTAGCGTCTGGTAGATCCTGTTTTAGCATGCCCTAGTATATGGATGCAGCGAAAGTATGTGCATAACTTTAAGACTGCAAGCAGCTCTCTTCAAATCGGTGCTTGAGGTTATACGCCAGCATAAGCACCCAGCTGGACTGAGACTTAAACTGACAGGTATTTTCCTGTACAACAGATCAGCATATTTGCCTCGTGCTTCATTGCCTGAATCCTTTAAAGCTGCCTGAACAGAGAGTACTGTCTTCCTGCCCCATGGTAGGGACGAGCTCTCTGATGCAGGGCCAAAACGATTCCCTTTGCAAGCTGTATTTTATCTTTTGAACTGATGGGTGTCAAACTTACGATGGTGTCAAGATAGATGTGAATTGCTTGGGGCTTGCAGTAATATATCGTGCCCTCTTGTTTTATGTTGGTAGCACGCTGGTACGATTTACGCCAGCTATTCTGTCTTACCTTGAACTGTAAGGTACAGCAGCTGTTTATATTTACAGCACTGTAGCTGTTCAGGCTATGCTTTTAACTAGCACGCACACATTTCATGGTGCTCTGCATCCTCTTGGACTTGGACCAATCGCGTGGACCGATGCTGAGACTCTTGGCAAGGAACAGCTAGCTTGAGAGAGTCAGAGGAGGGGTCAACTCTGGAGATGTGGCATAAACTGCTGTTCAAGTTAAATGCTCTCTCCAACCAGCCACCTATTTTCATGACACTTGCAGGAGCTTAACTCTCTTAAAGAGCGTCAGTGCTCTTTCAGATTGGATTACAGTAGACTAGTATGTGCAAAAGTTACCGGAGAAGTGGAAGGTACAGAGTCTGAATGTGTTTTTTTTGTTTGTTTTCTTTTTCTCATGGGAAACCTGTTTAAAAGTTAAAAATGTAAATAAAATATGGGGGCACTGATAGCAAAGCTAGGTGGGAGCTGTTGTTGAATCCGAGCTGTCGTTGAATACATTGCTGAATCTGAGCCTTAGATCAGGTGTGCTGAAGCATGAAATGAAGGCTTTATTACCCCAAGATGTGTGCTACGTACTGGCATGGGAGAAGGGCTGTTAGTTGCAGCTCTGCGGAAGATTTCTGTCCTTTGCAAATGATGTGACATCAACACTGTTTGTCTGGCACAAGGTAAGGACGTTAAAGGAAAAAACAGGTCTTGCCAGTAAGGGCTTCGTTCCTAGGGTGTAGATTTAATCAACCAATCCATTCCAAATGACCTGGCTGCCGGGAGAGGAGGAATGCTCAGGCAGCCAAAAGAACAGCTTTGATCTCTCTCTCTGTAACTTTTTGTAGGGCTAGGTGAATGCCATGCAAATGCAGGATGCTCCTGTCCTTGGAGGGTGTATTTTTATAGCATGAATGAAAGTGAGGTTTCCCTGAGAACATCGGAGTTAAGTCTTCTGCTCTGCTGCAGACTTTGTGTGAGCTTGGGTTAATCACTTAGGTCAAAATCCTCAGATGTATTTGCACATTGACTTCCACGTGGGGTTTTTTGTGGGATATAGAGGCCGAAGTGTCTTTGACAGTCTGGGTCCTACTCTCTTTGGCTTCACCAACGCTGTTTTCCCTGCTGTATTCGAAATGAACCCAGGCGAACCAGCTCCTGTCTGCGAGAATTGTGTTTTCCTCCCTCGTCAGGGTGTTGTGACGATAAACACAGCAAAGATTGCAAAGTGCTTACTTGATAATAGGAGCCATATAACTACCTGACATGGATAAGCTGCTCTTTTGTGCATGTGTCTGGTAAGAGAAAGTGTTATTTATCCTTGCAGCATCCTCTGAGAATCGAGAGCTCCCTCTGGGCTTCACCTGATTCCTTTAGGCTGATTACTGCTGCAGCCATCCTCCACCTTATTCTCACACACGATAATCCACCCATTAGCTCTTTTCCTCACTAGAATTTATTTTCAGTGGCCACCACCTCCTCTGCTGCGTCGTGTGTAGGGCCTTTCCTCCTATCTCTGCAGAGCCCCATTGTACAAAAGCAAGTTTATGGCTGGAATTTGCTGTTTCTTTTCTTTCCAGATGGTCACTCTGAGCCCCACTTGACCTCTCAAGTACAGGCTCTGGACTCAAAAGCAGGAATTAGCAGGCTTTGCCTTCTCCTTCGCAACAAACTGTGAAGAACTTCAGCAGGAGGTTGGCTTCAGGGAGAGGCAGTGTATCGGAACACATTGCAAAAGACACTTCGTGCAAGAAAACACGGGTAAGTAAATGAGTTATTGTTTTTCTGCCTGTAGCTGGAACTTGCTTTCCAGCAGGGTTGGAAGGCCCGAAGACCCCTGCTGAAAAAGAGAACTCCCTCGGGTGTCTCATGCAAATGTTTTCAATCACAGGGGTTCCTTTCTGCTTGAGTGGGCGAGGTGGCACTCTTCGATCCTTCCCACTCTGCCCTGCCTGCCCCTTTTGAGTCTGTCCCCGAGAGCCCCTTATCTGGAGTAGGTGGAACAGCGGGTGCCGCTTGTCGTGACTCCTCTGCTCACGCCAGCCGTGAGTGCTGGTGACGGACATGGTGGTGATGAAATGCTGATGGAAAGGGTAGCACTTGCGCCTCTGGACTAAACGATGAAAGCAGGCAGCTACAGTTTTAGCAATAAAGGCAGAACTTGGCCTGTGTGCAACAGCGGACTCTTGTGCAGGGAGCTGAGATGGGTTGCCTGTAAGCGCTTCCAGCACTGTATGAGTTTGAGACTGGACTCAATGGCTTGGAGCATACCTCTACAGCGGCAGATAAAGGTCATTACTGACGCCACCATCAGTGTGTAGATGCCTGAAGAGGGTCAGTCTGATGTTAATTCTACCTGATTAGCGTACGGCTATGTTATGGTTTGGTAACATATCTGGTTTGTGTCTGTATTTTCTCCTGTAACGGATCTTTCATTTCTGAATGCTTTCACATCCTGGGGTAAATAAATTTGTCTTATACGTATTACCCTGCGCGCATGCGCACGTGTGGTGTTTGTTCCGTTACCTATTCTGGGCTCCCTACACAACATGGTAAGCTTACTCTCTTCTTCCAGAGAATTGATTTCAAACAGCCAGTGCAAAGTTAAGGTACATGCTCTTGAGCATCAGAGATACTTTAGGCATCTGGAAAGCTAGGACAAAGTTGACAAGTGTAAGAATTCCTCACGTAGCCTAAGAATGCGCAGCCACTCGATATTCCTTGTTGCTTCTTGTTCTCTTTGACTCCTTTCAAGTCACAATTTTATTTTTTTTTTTCAGAAGGTAGCATTTAAAAACGAGGACCTCCTGGGCATTTTTGTACAAACAGTCTTTATGGTGACCATTACACATTTCAGCCCTGGTTCTGTGCTAGTGGAAAGAGTTGGGAATCAATTTCTGTTTGCTTCATTGGTTTATCTTCTGTCGTCATAGCACGGTTTTGGATCCTGCAATATCTGCTTTTCCTCCTCTTGCTTGATGATGGTGTAAAAGCAACTGTTCTCCTCAGCAAATCTTAATCAGCTCAAAGTTTTGAAACTAATGGGTCAGAGCCTGCTGTCCGTCTTAGGGCATATAGTTCCAGTGAGAACTTTATGGCTTGTCCCCGGCAACAGAAAGGTTTCCAATAGGCGTGGGTGTAAACCCCAAATTGGATCAGTTTCCCTCTAAGATTCCAGGCTGGATTCTGGAATCAGATACAAACCTTTTAGTAAAACCCTACCTGCCGTTGTCCCGAGGCCGAGGTTTTATCTAAGCAGGCGCTATGTAAAAGCTGAGGATTTCAGCACTTGGCCCTACCGCGAGCAGCTTTCTCAAAATGCAGGTTATCAAACACAGGAGCCAGCAGCCAGTACAGAGAAAAGCATACTGCGGAAGTCAAAAGGTTTCGGATAAGACATTCTTAAATTTCAAGTGTCGCTATCGGCAATATAGTATGGTAGTGCTGTCTGTGCGTGTCAGCTTTAGGAAGAGGATGCCTGTCTCCTGAATCGCCGTCCAATGTAACAGCAAGATCATCCTGTTTTTGAAACGATGGCATTTTAATCAATTGGAAAAAGCAGCTTGAGCTGGCAAAGTTCCTCCTCTTTCTCCCCCTTTTTTTTCTCCCCTTTCCAACACTCATTCAATGCAGCTAAACTGTGGCCAGAAAGATTTTGCAGAGAGCAGTTCCAACAATATTCTCTCCAGAACCGAGACACCCTCCGCTCCTTATTCCTGCCAGCAGCAAATTTTTAGGAGTGATTTATAAAGTCCCAGGCCTGGGGGCTTTGTAATGGAAATGCTGACAGACCCTTAACTGTAGCATTGTGAAATGCAATGCTGTAATACAATGAATAATATTCATGAATCTGCCATAATGCTGGATATTATCACTCATTACCATTGTAAGAAAGGGGTGATTAAACTAATAGTTACTGAGAGACATTTCTGGTGACAGGAGGCAATGATTAGAATGAACTGACTTCAATATACATTTAGAACTGGGAATAATGGGATGTGGCAGGAAGCCAATAAGTGAACATGGCCCACAGCTCTGATCAATGAATTACTTTTTTTCCGCTTTACAGCAGTACATGATGTTTAATGAAAAATCAATAGCCCCCTGTAATTCAAAACTGTAATCAATCGTTTGACCTGAAGCTTTCCCTTTTTTTTCTTTTTTTCCTTTCCCTGCCTCCCCTACCAGGGAAGATGTCTTCGGCTGACGACACAGCTGAATTGCAAGGCGCGGTACCTCACGAGGCTTGCAGAAGGAACGTGACACGGGTCTCCTGCAATTTATGCCAGCTGCAACGTATGTATTTATATGGAAAATCTGGAGGCGGACTCGGTCAGATGTTGCTGCGGCCTCGCCACCCTTCTGCCACTGCCCAGGCCGGAAGGTGAAGCGAGAACTCTCTGCTCCTGCTTTACCCTCTCATCACTAGCCACAAGGAGTTTTATGGCCATCGGCCCCATCCGAATCCAGCATGAAGGCATCTGTGGCCCGAGGCAAGCTGAGAAGGGTCGGCCCCTTTCCTCAAGCTGCAGCCACTCGTGCAACCCGGAGTCAAGAAACGCTGCTGCTGCCCCAGGCAGCTGCCTTCCCCGCCTGTGTGAGAGACAGCCGGTGTCTGCCCCTGCCTTGCACCGCAGCTGGTCAGAAGAACTCTCTAGGTCGTACAGCAGCCCTCTGGAGAGCTCTGTTGGGGTGTCCCCTAAGTCCTTTCAAAACTGCAGATGATGGCTCATAGGTGCTGAGTGATGCTGCGAGCGCTGTGCTGTTTCCCAAAGAGAAGGTCTTCCCACCAGGAAATGCCTGGGCAAAGGAGGTCCTTCGGATTCAGCGGAGCTCTGTCAGTTGGCACTATTGCGCCTGACCTGTTAAACCTCTGCTTTACGTAGGCGTGAATTAATTCAGCTTTGTTTTGAGCACAGCGACAGAGGCGCAACTGAGAGAAAAAAGAATGCAGTCGAGTGTCTTTCTGTCAGAAAAGTCAGAGCCATGCTTTTGGCATGCAGGTAGGTCATGTCATCAGTGCCTTAGGCCTCCCGTGCCTGTCAAGGCTGTCGGAGGGGTTTATTTTAAAGAAAAGGGGAAAGGAGGAACTCAGCGTTGAGAATAGGTGGGCCATTAGAGCGTTGAGAATCCACCTGGGCCACTAGAGCCCGTTGACTTAGGAAGAAAGATAGGTGACTCTGGGTGTTGGGGCAGGCTCTGCTATGTATTACAGGGAAAAGTTTTCTGTCTTGAGTTTTGCTGTGAGGTTGAAGAGATGTTGCTGGTAATCCTCTATCCAGGGTCTTACTGGGCTAAACTGACCGCAGGTGTGGTGCTGGGCTCACCGGCAATTGCTCCTGGTTTGCATCAGTGAGAATAGGAAGAAAAAGCAAGACTGGTGTGTCTCAGCAGCGCCTTCTTAAAAAGGTTAGTGAGGCTGATGAGCAGCGTTTCCAGCCCAAGGATAACTGTTTCTATGAACCAATAATAAAACCCCACTCTCAGCAAGTTCCCAGAAAGGACAGGCTTTGGAAAACTACGGTTTCATTCGAGAGCTACTTGAGCGGGTTTTTTTTCCTTCTTTTTTTTTTTTATTTTTTTGTTAGTTTGTTTGTCTTTCCTCTCCCTTACTGGCTTCTTGCTCTAGCCTTGTCACCAGCTACCAGAATCAAATGTCATCTCCGAGGGTAGAAAATGAAGCATCAACAACGGTAGAGACCTGCCTACTGCAGGATCGTCCCTAACAGCCTGTTCCTGGCGGTATTACTCAGCCTACTTCTAAACAATTCAGTGACAAAATTTCACCCTTTTCCAAGAAAGCTCATAAATGGGAAGGCTCATAACCTAAGCTCTAAGATATCGTCTCAGTATGTTGGTTTTGGCCCCTCTTGAACCACCAACTAAGCAGTTTTTCTTCCTTGATGCATTAAAAAGATAAATGGGTTAAGCTAAAATTTACAGCATCTCTCTGGTTCCTCGCTCCCCACACCCATCCCTACCCCCCTGCTATTTGTTGTAGCGCATGAGGAGAAGAGAGCAAGCATGTCTCTTGGGTTTGACGGCTCCCTTCTGCTTCTCCGTCTTCTGTGGCCGCTGCTTTGCCTGCTAGCTGAATGGCTGATTTCCTGGCACAGAGACAACGCCGGTCCCTTGGCGGGAAGCTGAGCACACGCAGTATTGCCAAGCAACACTTCCCCATGGGTTGTGTGTGCCACAGTTCTTGCTTGGTGTCGTGTGCTGCAGCCTTCTGATTTTTCTTCCCATTCGGCAAAAATACATATGCCTCGGGACGGGGGAGTGGGTGGGTAGAAAGGGGGTCTTAGTGGGCTGGGGCAAATACTAGGGCGGAGGGGCTGCGTTTCCTTAGGGGAACAGATGTAACCAGAAATGCATGTGTCTTTTGGTCTGTTTCGGAGCTTTGGGCGGAAGCTGGGCCGCAAAAGCATATTCCATGTCATAGCCGCACACGCGGCTGTACGCTTCTCTCACGAGAGGGTCGATTGCTTCCCTGTCCGCTGGCACGCTGGGCCGGCATCTGTCGCCGCACGCTGGGCACCTCGGCTGGACGCGGCAGGTGTGGCCCAGGAGGCAGGCTCACCTCAGGGGGAAACTAAGTGCTTTGAGCAGGTCTTTCCGCACCGCTGATCTAGGTTCCCGCTCCTTCTCCTTCATTCTCTCAATAGCGCTTTACCCTAAACAACTGGTATTCCCTGTGTAACATCCTGCTGATCGCTTTGCTTCGAAAACACGAGTCTTGTGTTTTGGTTTGTGGAAAAGCTCCTTGTATTTATAGGCTGCTCTCGAGAGGTGTTGGTGGCGGGGGGGAAAGGAGTTTGTTGGAAGGCGGGGAAAACTGAGGTGGTCCTTGCAGGGCTGCGCAGCAAACGAGCTGCACGAGGCAAAAGAGATCCCCGTTGTTGAGTATTTACCAGTGGCCTACGCATTTCTGAGTTGTTCTCTTCTCATATGGAAAATAGGTCCCGTCCGGTAGTAGTTTGGTGTTAGGCCTTGCTCTTTACTTGGAATACAGGAGTTAGATTGCAGGTGTGCACGCTGATGTAACCAAGGAGTGACTACGCTGTGTAGGAATGAGTTTGGGTCCTGGACTTCTCCGGTCCAAAAGGGCTAAAAAGGTGATTCCCTGCCCTGTTGTAAAGCTATTGAGTCTTGGAACAACGGGAGTGGGTTTCACCCAGAATGAACTTGTCCTGGGAGAGCTGAGCAGCTGTAATTCTGGGGTTGCTCCTGAAACTGTTCCCAAATTGAGAGAGGGAGCTGAACGCAGCACTTAAAATGTCCACAGTTTTGTATGTCCTGTTTGGTTCTGGAGACACGCTTGGGGCTTTTATTCCTCTTCGATTTGGTAGCCTGAGTAGCGACGCCGTTACGCTGCTGTGGGCGCATGCCAAGTGGCCTCTGCCGTGGCTCCTTTTCTCTCCCATAGTTCCCAGTCCCCCACTGCCGTTTAGTCTGAAAGAGGACTGGACAAGGGCTTTGGGATCTGACCTCGGCAGAGATGAGGCCTTAAACGCAAGGGAAATGGAAAGAGCGAAACCGTCTTTCCTCGAGAGCTCGCTCCACATGCGTGGCTCTGGACTGTCCACCTGGTTACCGGCGCGGTGGGCAGCAGGTACCACCTCAGACACAGCAGGGAAGCGATAATGCTGCTGCTGACAGTGTTGCGAGTCAGAGAGGCAATGAAGCTCTCAATCTGGATGCCGCAAACCTCCTCCCGCCAACGGAGTGAGTGAATTTGCAATAACACCGCGATTGCTGCAATGGCAGCTTGTCAGGCGGCTACTGGAGCAACGAGAAGCTCTCAAGCTGTGGTAAATACACTCTGCATCGCAATTATGTAACGGACCACGTCCTGTCCCCAGCTCGTTTGCTAAACAAAAAGGGCCAGCTCCTCCGCTGGTGTAAACTGGGGGAGCACCGCTGACTTGGGCGGATGACGGCTTAACCCTGGGACGGTTCTCTGACGTCTCGCTAGCAATCTCTTCGCCTAATCCCGCGCCATTGAGAGATGAACCTGTATTTTTACCTTCTGCTGCATGACTTAATTGATTTCTATTTATTTTTTTTTAAATACTATTTGTTAATTCACATTGTGTATTTGGCCGAGCAATTATATGCATGGCCATATTGTGTGACTGCAGCAGTCTGGTGCAGTGCAAGGAATGCCACATCATGTGAGACGTTTCATCTCCATGAGTAACCTAGTCACTGTGGTAAATGAATACATGAATACAGTACATCCAGGAGAGATTAAACGTATTGACCGGTGCCTCTAGTCACCATACAAATGTCATTGTTTTTTAATTTCCCCCCCACCCCCCCTTCTTGTTTTCCCGACACATTTTGGTCCCCTTTTCGATTCTCCCCTTTTCCCTTAAGTAGAGATGACACAGATCAATACCTTTGATGGAAAGTAATAATCAGGCCTATTAAGTGACAAAGGTTTACTCTGTAACAGCTGTGCTGGCGGGAGAGGAGAGCTTGTCTGACTAATGAATCATGAAACAATCAGGCAGTAGCCATTTGTGTTTAGATCTGTAAATATGGTGTGGTTCAAGTGCCAGACCATCTCCAGCACTCCAGCTGGGGGCACAGATGGTCCACATTCAGAACAGCACAAGTGTAAAGAAAAGCTTCCCCCCCCTTCCCCCTCTCCTCCTCTGTCCCATACTGCCCATCTCAAAGGAGGAGATCAGCTAGCTTGAGGGTAAACTTGTGCTGCGGGCAGGAGTCCTAACAGTGCCCTTTCAGACTGAGCAGCTCCCGGCAAATTGTGTGCTCCCTTGCTTGTCCAAGGGGGAAAAACCGAAGCCAGGAAAACCCTCAACTTCTGTATGCCGTGTAAGGGACTGCTGTGATTTGGACTGACAATTGGGTTTTGTTCCTTGCTTCCCACCCCTTTGATTTCTTCTCCATGCTCTACTGACAGATTTCCTTCTGAAAGGCATGATGGTGTCCACTTGCTGGCTCCTAAAGGGCAAGCGAGCGGCGCATCAGGGGTTCAAAGCTGAAGGAGCACAGGCCTAGTGAGAGAGGGAGGGAAATAAAGTTGTCAGGGGGCTCAAGCTGCTTCCACTCCCGTGCCTTCAGCTGAGAGTCCTGCCTCCGGTACTGGTGGCTGACGCGGCTTTTCCCTTCGCCTCCAACGGGAGGCTGGCGATCATAGCCTACACTGAAGATGCTTCTGATTCTCGCCCCCCTCCCCAAGAGCTGGTGATCATGAATATGTGTCGAGTGCTCTCTCGCCTGCCAGGGAAGCAGCAAATCAAGTAGCCCTGTTTATGTAAAACGTAAGCTCAATTTCGACAAGTTTCACTGTTTAAATATGGACTTTGATGCAGTGAATTGAAGGGACCTGCTTTTCTGCTATTTTTTACACTGATAGAACTCCAGAGAATCCAAACAACGGGAGAAAGTATAATACAGTAATAATAACAATTTCAGGCCACAAAGATCTCCCTTTAATTGGTATGTGCTGTTGGATGCTTAATTACCCATTGCAAGTAAGCTTACTACTCTGGAACATTTATTTTCTTTCACAGCATGTATACACGTCTGTATGTACATGTGTGCGTTCATAAATATACGCAATACATTTGCTTTCTGTAAGCTCTTGAATCGAAGCACTTTGGAGCTGTACCTCAGTTTGGCTTAGTGAAAGAGGCTATTGCTGCAGTGGGGCAGTTGCTGATGCAAATATGTATTCTTTGGACACGCTTCTGATTTCTTCTGCTGCAAATGGGTAATTTAGCACAAGATGAAACAAAGAAATAGCTTTATGGATGGCACACCAACGTTCACTTGCTGGCTGAAGCGACAAAGGCAGAAACAGCTGAGTGTGCAGCTAACTGATTGCCTGGGCTTAGTGCTTTTTGGGCTAGCGAGGCTGTGTTGCTGAGACAATGTTTGCATAAATACATGTCTGTCTCTACCCTGCTAGAATTATGGGGTGTGCTCGAAAGCACTTAAAAAATGTTTTCATTGTCCTTTTTGTTTTGTTTTGTTTTCTGACAGGGAGACGGTGGTGGCATACCATTTTCCCCAGTGGGAGGGAACGATGAATTAGCAGCACTGTGATCTGCTCTTCAAACCTCTCTGAAGAAGGCAGTACTGGCAGAAGTGAGGGTATGACTTGCCATTCTTATTTTAGTATTTATTTATCTGAGGGGTATCAAGCTAGCTAACATCTCTGCCCCTGTTGTTCATTTCTTTCACAGATCTCCGCTCCCTCAGTAGCTTCCTGGCTGCTGTGGGGAACCGGGGAACCGTTACCTTTGAGGAAATGTCTTTCCAGTGGGTCTTGCCTGAGGCTCCAGCTCTGCCTAGGCAATCCTGTATGCTTTTGCTCTTGGTCTTTTGTGATTGTTCCTGCTCAGACAGCAATGCAAACGTGAGTAAGTGAAGGCATTTCACCTGTTGGTAATTTAGGCTCCTTGCGGTATAAATAACTCCACAGGGCACAAGGCAGTGAAAAGACACATCCCTGTTTTCATGTGAGAAAGGGATCGGTTTCTGTGCGTCCGTTCTAGCTGCTTCTGACTCTCTGGCAGCCAACAAGGGCCAGAAACGTATAAGGCCATGTGGTGTCCGACACCTCCCAGGTAAGGTACCCCATCAGCTGCTTGAGGGTTGAAACATGCGCAGAGAGCGGAGCAGACTATGGACGCCTGTCCTGTGAAGTCTGCTTTCTGCTGTACAGTAGGGAAAAAAATCTGAGGGGCCTCAGTGAACGGATCTCTGCTGGCAGGCCAAGAAGTTGAAACCGGTCTTTTCCCCTTCCCTACAAAGGGTCAGAATACAGATCTCATCATGAGCACTCCCTGCTCGGTACAAATAACCTAAGAGGTCGTGGGATTCGGTCACCTGCGTTTCAGCCTGTATGGAGAGCCCTCCGTGAATTCAGTTACGCTAAAGAACTCTACAGCCCTTTGTGAATCGCAGAAGTGTCAACAAGAGAGCGTGATGGTTGGCTGGGCTGGAGATGGTTTTTCATCACTCAGTGTCCTAGCGGAAGGCTGGTTTTGACTCTGATCCTCTCTCTCCCTCCGCTGGGTGAGAAGGGCTCCGGGGCTGAGGTTACTACAGACCAGTGCATCTCAGTGCGATCCATTCACAGAGAGAAAGTTCTTGATCCCAGAAGCAAATGTCTAATTTCTATGCCTTAACTGAGTTGGAGAGGAGTGTACGGCACTGGGAAAAAGGGTTCAGTCCAGATTACTCGAAAAATAAAGCAATTTAAAGTGTAAAACGAGGCCAAAGTAGGCAAAATGCAGTGAAGAGACGCATGAAGACTGCCTAACGCTAGCCACAGCACGGTCCTTCCGCTGCTGTAGGTTGCTGGGTAGTCCTCCCAATGTACAGGAAAGAGGTTTGGCTTCTTGTCCGACGAGGGCTCGGCCCACGATGTTTATCCTTGCAGGGCTTTTTCACGAGTGTTTAAAATTCCCTCGGCCTTGATAACTCAGGATGACACAGTCTGAAATAGGGATAAAGGGCAAAAGGGGAGAGGGAGCAGACTTTTTTCTCTTCCCTTTCTTTTTTTAAGCCATTATTTTGTGTGGACAAAGGAGCAAGTTTGCCAAAACCCTAAGAAATACAGATTTTTTGGACTTCTACAATGGTACCATTCTTTCCAAAAATCACATTATGTCCCACCTCATTTGAGCTGTTGAATGGTTATGTCATGCAAAAAGGTGGATGAGAGAGAAAAGCCCCGAAGCTCTTTCAGCTAGATCAGTGCAATCAATAAAGCTCACAAAGGTGATTATTCTCTGATTTAAGACCTGCTCTTCTGTTTGCAGTATTATTTGCTTGCGCTGACCAAAACGCTTTTGGGAACAAAAAGAAGTTTAAACTCACGTAAAAATAATTTCTCCAGGAAGTGGTTTTCATCCTTCTCTTGTCCAATAACGCTTCTTTACTTTCTTCTTCTTCTTTTGGGGAGGGGAATAATTTCTTTTTTTCTTATGAGCAAGGCTTAATTTTGCTTTTTGAAGGCATCTTCTTAGAAAAAGCGACTGGGGCTGTGCACAGCTGGCTTTTGAAAATTGAGTTTCTACTGAAACTTCCCTGCTATTATCTTGACAATCTTATTATTATCAAAGCATGCAAATATTAGGTATGACAATGAATGCTCACGGCAGGGAGGAACATAGCTTGGCCATCAGAGGAAGGGGGCCGCTAACAATTGTGCCCCCTGTTGCAAAAGCCATAATAATTTAATATTCTCATACGGGGAGTCTCCATTTTCTTTGGCCTGCATAGAGCTGCTGAGTGTGTTGTTTCCTTTGGCCAAATCACAAGGGCCGTTCCTTGAACATTTTGCAAGGCTTCAAATAGAGGATC
>VZTV01048341.1:54470-74571 GCA_013400875.1 Anhinga rufa
GCTAGCTCGTGTAGAAGTCGGATGTCAGGACTTCAGTCTTCCTGGAAGACTGGCCCTTCAGAAGCAATTCGTCCCATAACCACTTTGAGTCCTGTTCTGGTGAGTAGAGGAAGAACTGTGCAGAGAGTGAGCTAAGCCTGGCAAAGCCGGCTACTTAAGGTGAATTCTCTGTGGCACGTGAGTCAACAACTCGGTCGCTCCCAGCCATCAGAAACCACTCTGCTGTTTTCAAGCCCAACGCCTAGGAACCGGAGCCCTGGGCCAAAACTGCTGTCTTCAGTAGGGCATAGATTTACCTGTTTATAGTATGAGAAGGCTAAGTAGCAAATTTTTATTTATCAACCGAACGAAAGGAGCAGGGGCGATACGTGAAAAACTGCAGACAGTAGCTGCTGCTAACTGGTCATTTAAAAGCCGTTATGAGGAGTTATCTCTTTCTTTTCCTCACCTTATGCTTGCGTGTGCCTCTCCGCATACACGGAGCGCATAAAATTTTGCAAGTAGATATGCACCTGAAGAATGTTAAAGATAGCTTAGGCAAAGTTCACCAATAAATATAGTCTTACAGTTTTAAACACATGCTGGAGATTCCCATGACCACAGGGGTCCTGCCTCTTGTTTAACAGCCTGGTGGTCTGAAACATCAAGGTCAGAGTGCATCTATTGGTCTGTGTGTCTATTGTCCGCCCTTCCAACTTAGGCTGGTGAAAAGGATAATCATGTCTGAGCCAACCTCCACTTCCAAGCCCGCACCATTTGAAGCCTGTTCATGAATTATTATGGGGAGATACTTATGCTGGGTGGCCATTTAGAGACAAGGAAGAGAGGCCTCTGTCTCCAAACGTGGGTATCGGGAACAAGGTTTGGGTTAAGTTAGCTGGGGCATTGGGGTTAACACCCTTGATCTTCCTTTGTTGAAAGTTGTGGGATTTTTGGCACGCAGAAAGCCAGGGTAGGGAATTCCTGCATTTCCCCGGGGCTTACCAGTGTCCTGGCAGCGGAGGCGCAAGCCTCTGTGCACGCAAGGTTGCCATTCGTATTGTCGAGAAGGTAGGACTCTTCTCCTGCTGCAGGTATCTATCACACAGACCACGGTGAACACGGACTTGCAGGACACAGGGAGGTGGAGAGCATATGGAGAAGCCCTCTGAGAGATTTGTCTTTTTGATATGCCTGTGGTCGCAGAGACTCGGGAAACATTTTCCTCGTTGTTCTTGTGAGTTGCTGCATTCATCCATCCCCATTTGCCTTTGGAAGCTGCTGAAGCTACATCTGGGTACAACTGGAGAGAAGAAGAGAAGAGCATGGGTTGTTGCTGCCGAATAAGGGGACGCTTGAGGAAATGGAAAAGCAATAAATTGCTTACGGGAAGAGATATTATGCATTTTTATAGTGCTGACCTCAAGCCCCTCGTTACAGTCTGTAACTGAAAGTGGAGGTTCAGGCAGAAAGTAGGTTTTTAGCTATGAATATTTAACGTAGCTCCAGTGAAGTCACGGTGACTGTCTGCGGTATCCTCACACTGCCCACTTCCGCAGTCAGTAGAGGGTTGTTTGGGGTGTGTTCCTGGTTGGTGGGTTTTTTTTTTTGTTTGTTTTTGTTCTGTTTTGTTTTTCTTCTTTCACAACTCAGTGGGGACACGGAAGACTCCTAGGGACAGGTTTCCGTTGCAAACCGTTGCAAGGGATACCTGTACCTTCTGAACCTGTTGTTTCTGGCTGCTGTGGCTGGCAGGTCAGCAGGCCGAAAGGACCTCTGCTCAACACCAGCTCTCCAATTTCCAGATCCTCACAGCCTGGAACAGCAGGTTAAACTTATATTAAGCTTCCCATGGAAACTGTCAGAGTTGCACTCAAAGTGAGACTCACTGAGGTACACTGCAGGTTAGTTGCCTTCTTGTTACTGCCTTTGCAGATCCTAGCTCCGTGAAGGCTCGGCAGCTGTGAACAGCGCACGCTCTTGGGTATTCTCTGAGGCTCTGTGCTTAGCCACTGCTTTCTCTGGGCCAGTGTTGGACGCCACCCACGAGAACAGGAAGACCTCGCGTTCGGTGAATACCCCTTGCAAGAGACATGTAATACCATTGGCAAAATGGTCTCTGTAAGAGGGTGTAGGTCCTTATCGGATGTCTTATTTGACTAATTGCAGAGTTGCTAGTGCCTTTCTTCTTTTTAGTCTTAAGGATATAGGCGTCTCCAAGAGCACCGGTGTCCTGGGATAAATTTAAGATGCCAACTTCTGCAAATGGCTGCTGCGATGCCTTAATTAAAACTGACATCATACATATGTTTCTCCACTCCCAAGGGAGTTATATTGGCTCCTCACACTGGTTTTGGCTCATTTTCATAACTTGTCTGAGGATCTATGGCCCAAGATCTGTGGATTGCTTGGAAGGATAATGCTGGGCCCAAGCGCAGTCTTTAATTCAGTGTGTACTGGCGGATGGACAGAGGTTGGATTTGGTCTGTGGGTTGGATTTGCCCCGTGGTTGGCCTGTGGGGTTATGGCCATCTGGTTCAAGGCCCAGGTGGTACATAGGTATTGGGCCACAGGAAGGGAAGCGTGGGTCCGCTTCGGATAAGCAGCATGGTGTCATGGCCTGACGGTACATTACCGACTGGGCTTCTGAGCTGCAATGACTGCAAACTGACTGACACAGGGCACGAGAGCCTGTTAAATCAGTACTTCATACCAATGGCAGGATGCAAATCAGGGAACAGCTTGGTCTGTTGGGTCAGGGGACCAATGGTTTGATCCCATAGCAGTGAAAATTATGATGGTTGATCTCGCTGTAGAGCAGTGGCCCTATGGTGCATGGCAAGAGGAGCCCAAGAAGGCATACTGGTAATGCTGGACTACAGCAAGTTTGAAAAATATTTCAGGTACTCAGACACTATAGTGACGAATTTGGTGTAAGCGTCAGTGGAGAACAACGGGCAGAGGATGAAGAAAGGCACCCTGGGCTTAGATGCAGCTGACTCATGTTAAGCTGAAAGAAAGTCTGTTGAAACATAGACCTGGTTGGAGGGAGGCGAGAATTGCAACAAGCCTGACGTAGCTGCCTGACTTTGGATGTTTTCCAGTGCTTTGCTGAGTATCGCTGGGGTTTGGAATACCTGCCGCTCTGCCACGAGCATGTGAGAGTGAAGGAAAACGCTTTAAACGCTTCTCAATCTGCAGATTGAGCCTGCTTTTGTAAATCATGGGAATTGTTTAAAAATGCCGAGCAGATGCCTAACGGCACTGCTGGTATGGTAGGGGTTAACTGGGACATCGCCTCCTGGGCCCACTGATTGGGCTCATTTGCCCTGGTGTGCCTTCCCACACCATTTCAGACACTCAAGGATGTGAAAAAGATGGAGCAAAACCAACGCAAAGGGGGCTTAAAGTGACTGCTGTACTAAATGTCAGCGGCACAACTAAATATAACCCCGAAAGTAGAATTTATGCTTTGCATTCCTTCGCTTTTTTATTGTGGTGAGAAAAAAGCCAGGAACTCAACGGGCTGTAACTTTAATAGGTCATTCCAGCCAGTGCTTACCTTTACAAAATCCTGATAATACCGAGAAGACAATACAGTGATCAAAAGCAGTGATGAGATTTTTTAGCAGCATTAACCGTCATGACCTAGCAAAATGAAAGAAAATGGTTTAACAGAACTGTCAGATCCAATATAGCTAATAAAGGCATGGATAAATGTTTATTACATACCGGAGACAGATCATTTCTGTACAGAAATTGAGGATGACCTTTACTGATAACTCTTATCTGCCTGATATCCTGAATAAGAAAAAGAGAGGGGGAGAGAGGGCTGCACTATTGCTGATGTTTATGAAAGGTGGAGAAAAATTACAATTTGCAGATGATTGTTTTTAGACAAGGGCTCGCAGGAAAATGAAGATATGGAACTGTTCATTCTGCGCACGAGGTTCCAGGCTCTGACTTGGCGGCGTCAAACGTAACGAGGGTGTCCAACCAGGGGACTTTTGGGGAGACTTGATTTCCGTATCTTTTATATATATAAAATGGATAGATATATTTGTGTGTTTGTGCGGGCGTCTGTGTTTGGGGGCGTAACAGTTGAATTCACGCAGGTTTTCCTCTCTGTTTAGGAAGTGCCAAAGTTACTCGAGTAACGCTGCTGCGAGTCATCTTCCCGCCAGCCAGGCTTCTAAGCTGAGCACCCATAGTTGAAAGCAGACTTCCAAGAGAAGCCAGCTCCCAACAGCTTCGGTCAACACTCAATGGTCAGACCTACGGAAGAAAACTGGGATTTCAAGCCATTTATTTTGGACTGCAAATGCGATGTAAGCTTTTTGAGGAAATCTGTCTGCCCTGTTCCAGTTCCGTACAAAGCAGCATATGAGTATTTGAAACACGGGTGATGCCGGTGCTGAACTTGTCGCACGAGGCTGCAGTAATCCCGCCCTACCTGACAGCCACGTGAATATGGCAGTCAAGAGACAGAGAAGTCGCCTGAAGCACCAGGGGTGGGCAGAGGCCCGGCGGGTGGGCGAGTAGAGTTCTGCCGACAGGGAAACCAAAGAACAAGTTAAACACAGGCTGCTTTTCCACTTGGCCTAGAGTTCAAGCACTGAAGGCCTGACTTTGATGTGATGTAGAACTTCATGTGCTGGAAACACAGCTGTAGCCGTGAGGGCTGGCTTCTTCCAGCAGCCGGATGCAGAGGAAACGTCACAAGCTACCTGTCAAAAAAACTGACTGGAACGAGGTGCGAGTAGAATCAGAATCAGGCCTACTACATGCAGTTAGTCATAAAAAAAATGCTGTCTTGGTAATGGTTGCAATTAGTTATGAACTTCAATCATTTCTAACGTTTCCATGTTGGCCAATTACGCTGCAGAAATTATCAAGTAACCCGTAGCACATTAGCTTTCTGTAATGCCATTGTTAGGCCTGCTCAGATCCTCGCCAGGACGAATTAGCATAGCTCTCCGAAGCACAATGGTGCTGTGCTGATTTACATTGGCTCCAAAGCCTTCCCTTTGTCTGCTCAGAGTTGTAGCAGGAGCGAGTTTAAATCACGGCTTTGCAGCAGGCGCTCTTATGACCTAGCCTTGTAGCAATAACGGTATGTGTGTTTTCTCCCTCGGCTGTGCAGATGACTTAGTAGATGCCAGCAGTAATTCTTTGGCCTGGTGGTAGTTCAACAACAAGCTGAAATCGTACTTTAACGGTGCAATTTGAAGCTGGGAAGAGGAACATGTAATTAATGGGCTCATCTGACTTCTTAAAAGAGAAGCCTATCAGATAAGGAAATTTCTTAAGCTAGTGCTGATGAATGGCTTAAAAGTTCCTCATGCCCTTGCCCTACAGCTTATTAGAATGCCTTTTGTTTTGATTTTACAGGCCTGCAGAGGCGTGTTAGGACTCCTCTTTTCTGATGGCAGGTATGCTTATTTTACTGCGGAAGACTCACTTTGTTGTAAGCCTCAGCAGAACGAAGCGGTGCAGTTTGTTACTCTTGTGGGAGTCCCACCCCTGAATGCCCCGTGTCTGTTGCTTGATTTTCTCAGAGAACAACTGATTTTCCTGTTTATTTGAACTTTTGTTCAAGTTATATGGGAAATCATATTCTTGAATCCTAAATGGGCAACCTTAAAATCCATGGCAGCTGAAGTGCTTGAATACTTTGAAGCTTCCAGACCAGGCCCACAGACACACCACATTATTTTGAGCAAGAACAGCACTCTTAACACTCTTTTTGATGAGATCTCAAGCTCTGTATTTGTTAGTCGTCCATAAGGTAGTCTGACTTCCTATTTCCCTGACAATAACATGAGTCGGCAGTGCTTTTGCCTTGCGCGTGGATCCCGAGCTTGTAGTTTGAAGATCTCGTAGCTGGTTCTGGGCTGTGCAGTTTCAGAGAGAATTATTTTAAAGCAAAAAATCTTGGGGAAATTAGTTGCAGTTTTAAAACAGAATATTTTGTCAAAATCAAATTTATTTCAATGAGGAACAATCACTCTAATGGCTGAGAAGAATGCAAAGATTAAATGAGGTATGAATAGCTGTAAGATGGTACAATTACCACCTCAGAAACAATATATTTGTAAAGTTAATTCCTCTTGAACATGAACAATCTCCTTACACTTGACCCCTCTCTATTGCCTCTTCCATGCTTGAACTCTCCTTGAACTTTGAAGATCCATCTTGAGAGCATGATATGGCCATCTCTTTTGCATCTGGTTATTTTAGCTCCAATTTGCAGCCCTAAAATGGCAATTATGGTGATATATTGCTCAAGTCACCCGACATGGATTAGTATCGGGATCAGCGCGTTTATGCACAGGAGTAGTGAATGGAGACTACAGCTATGATTTTAAATGACTTGATTAATTCTGAAACAACACTTCAGAGTCCATTACATCCAGCAGGTGTTGGGGTTCAGGCTGCACTTCCCTTAAACAGCACAAGCATGTCATATTTATTGCCTTTTTTCTTTTTTTTTTTTTTGTCCAACATTCCTTTCCTCCCCCTCACCCCTCCTTTCTGTAAAAGTTCAGTGGCCTTTGGGGCGACTTGGACAAAGCTCCCTTGTCATAAATCACACTGTGGGATTGCAGATTGCCAAACTGTAATACGTTCCTTTATAAAAACCCCTGGGGACACAGCCTGACTGGTATCGGAGTGAGGACCGTGACTTGTTGGACAGCAGGCTGTTTTGGCTCAGGGTCAGTTAAATAATGCTGAGCCTGCATAAAATATGTGGCCGCGTTAGTATAAATATCGCTGTCCTCTCAGGACTAAACTTGTTTGCTGGATATGGATCTTACTTCAGCGGTGTAGGTGCTGGAACCCCTCTCTTGCCTTTCCTCTCTGCGTTACCTGCTGCTGCTCCTTCGGGGGCAGCCCGACAGCTCTTACGAAGTTGGGAACTTGTCTGGGATATGGTTGCGTGGGGGGGGCTAAGGTCTCAGCTGCTGTGCGACGCTGTGGTTCCCACCTGAGACTGGGGTTGTCCTTAAAAGGGAGAGGATAAAAAGATTGGCCTAACCAAGGGATTTAATGTGCCTTTGAACTTTGAGCTCTTAACATACCGTTTAATACTGTGAATGTTGGGGTCTACCTGTGATCTTCACTGACTTGAAAGCGGGAGGAGGAGAGGCAGGTTCAGCACAGAAGTGTTCCTGCTCCGGCTGCTGGGCGCTGCAGCTCAACTCCCTCAGCCCGCTCCTTGTCCTGTGGTCAATACTGCGGAGAGGGAGAAAATGACAGCAAAACACAGACATCATCTGAACTTGAGGGATGACTGGATTGGGGTAAAGCAGGGAGAACCGTGATGAAAACAATACATCCCTCTTTGCATGTTGGGGACAGCCTTCTGTAACGATCAGTTGTCATGGGGCTTTATTATGCGCTTGTTGCCTTTATTTCAGCCTTCGTGGCCTGATCCTGATCCTGATGCTGTGTGTGCCTTGTTTCAGCTAGAATAATTCTTCCAGTTTGCCAGAGTTCAGCCGAACAGAGCTGCAGGCCAGGCAGGCACCGCACATATAAAAAAGGCACTATTCAGTGAGGCGCCACTGATACGGTTGCTCAGTGGCCAAGGTACTCCTTCCCATGAATAAGGGGACAAAAGTTTGGGGCTAATGAGAAGCACAGCATTCGAGTGTTTGTTTTAAAGACAGTGGCTCATTCTGCAGGCTGTGGTACGGAGGCAAGGGAAATTCTGTCTGGGGTCAGGAGGCTCCCAAAGGAAGCGGCTTCTGTTTGCACTGAATATGTAACTCCTCTTGGCAGAGGTGACAGTACGTGAGCCTGCTCTGGAGTCCATGGAAACCCGTGGGAGCCTCTCTGTGTCCATGGAACAAGCACAACGCTTGGCTGAAGTGCGTAGAAGGATCTGCTCGGAGGAAATTAGAGGGGAGGATAAGGATGCAGAACTTGTCCTAAGGCGCTGCTGAAATGCCCTGCCCAGCTCAGCCCCGCTGAATGAGCGGAGGCGTGATTTGTGCAGTGCTACGTAGGAAGCGTGCTTCTTGGGGATGGGATAAGGAGTAGTCATACGCAGTCCTGAGGGTTCAAACCTCTGTGAGAAATTGTCAGGGAAATACCTGACGTGGCTTGGAAATGCAGAGGATTGGGTTTGGGTTGTGGGTTTCATTCCTGTGGGAAAATATCTAGTGAAAGGCTTGTTTTTTCCCTTGATGCTTCATCAGACTTTCGCTTCATTTTTAGGGTGGATGGGAAATATCATAGGCTGTTCATCTGTGAAAACAGTGCATTTTCCTATAGGAAGCTTAACTGCAATGAGAAAGAAAGCGGCTTTTAAAAAGTGCGGCGCCCTAGACCTTTGCAAGTGTTAGAACCTTTTCTCTGGATGAAGACAACGGTCTTTATTCTAGAGCAGTGGCGGTGTTTCTTCTGAGCTGAGGATGGAGTTTGATTGAAAACCGAGATCCAAATGTGCCCAAACATTTGGATGGGTTGAAGTCTGACGCTAGAAAGCTGTGAAGAGCTAGCAAGTAACCTGGGCTGGATCTCGGGAGCACAGAGCTCAGTTCTTGTCTAGTCTCGCACACCTCTGTTAATATCATCTTTTCTGGGCAATAACTTCACGTAGCTGAAGTGCTAGATCAGGCAGCGAGTTCCCCGAGCAGCTGCCTGGGGCTGTGGGTACTGTGATGGCATAGAGCCTTACCTTGGCAGTCCCTTCTGCTTCCAGCAAGTATTAAGGTAAGCTGCTCTCTGACCAAGAACCCGCCGGACAGCGGCGGATCTCTGCCAGACAGGCTTTTACCTCAGGGCTTCGTGGTAACTGTCCTGGTGTTCCTTGGGCTCACGGTCTGGGAGTTTATCTATGTTTTAAAGAGGGACCTTAAGGTCCACCTCCTTCTGTTCGAGGGAAAATCTTGAAGGCTGAGGGCTCATTCCCTTATTACCTCCATCTGAAATGGAAGAGGGAGAAGCTTCTGTTCTTTATTAAAAATGGCACAGGTGGGGCTAGCGGGAGGCCTGTGCTAGCCCACAACAGGCTCGGGTGACCCTTTAGCTGTGCAATAGTCTATTGACGCGTTTTGGGCTACTGGTTACCTTCGGTCGTTCCTCTCCCTGGTGGGGTCAGCCCCCTACAGACACTTGTAGTCTGCTGAAATATTCCCCTTCATCCGTGGGCTAGCAGTGCTATAACGGCGGGGAAAGCCCTGGGCTGAGATCCAGGAGGCTGGAATTTAATTTTTGTCCCTGCCGTTTCCATTGGCTCACTTAACCTCTCTTTGATTGCGTCTTCTGGCTTTGGACGTTAGAATGGGGAGGGAAAATAAACAGCTTTTGCCCTGTAGCTGGTACGGCGGTACTGCATACCTGTCCTGATTGCTTCTTCCCTTTTTAAAGTAATGTTTCCCTGTGTGCTGACTCGAACCCTCCAGCTGCTCCAGCATCTTTCTGATGCCTCTCGGAGCTCGTGCTGATGTTTTCTAGGGACGGGGGGCCCAGAGCTGGATCCTGGTCGAGAGGTTTTCAAGCGGGGGCCCTTGACAGCCCGCAGCCGAAGCTCAGCAAGCCAGGGCCCTGGTGTTTCCTGCCCGGGGCAGCCGGGAGATGGCTGAAGGGCTTGAAGACACGTCAAAGTGGGCGATAGGTGCGGGTGGAGGGCAGGGATAAGTGCTGACGGTCAGAGCGGAGCCCCAGACGCGTGGCTGCTCTCGGCTGGGGCGCAGGGCTCGGTCTGCCCCGTGCTGTCGCCTCCCTGGTGACTGCCCTGGGAGCTTCTGTCCAGCCGCCGCCTGGATGGACCGCCGGTGGTACCACCAGGTACGCCGATTTCTGCCTGCAAAGCGGCAGATAAAGGCTCTCGGAAGACCCACGTCCTTCAGAGCAGGGATTTTTCCCGAGCAAAGACGGCTGCACTGTGTAGCGGGCAGCATGGCTTGCAAGTGGACACAACAACCCACCCAGAAAGCAAACCTCTGGCAGGGAAGTGTGACAGCCAGCAGCAGAGGTGGTGGTCGACACGGGGTCTCTGTCTAACGCCTGCTCCCTTTGGGGGAAACCATGCTTTTTGAAGCCGATCCTGACCTCAGGCGCGTGTCTGTGCAGGCTCCCCGTCAGGCGATGCTCGGCCCAGCCTGCCTCTCCTCCCAGCCTTGCCGAACGAGGAGACTCCCGCACGCTGGCGCGGGCCGGCTGCAGGCATCCAGCGCGATGCCCAAGCCAGGAGTTTATTTATATCCCAAATCCCATTTCTCAGCACTGTCGTTGGTTTTTTTCCCTTGCAGAGAAGTGAAAAGGCAGTAAAAGGGACTTTCGGTGACATCCCCGCTGTTTAATGAAGCTTGGAGTTATGGGCAAGTGACTCGAACCGCCGTTATTATCTGCATGAGTGACTGAAGGCCGAGGGTCTAGCAGTGTGCGAAGAGCTCCACCGCAAATGTGCACATTGATCATTCCTAATCAGACCAACCGGGTCAGGGGTGCTGGAGAGATGGAGAGCTCTGAAAGAGCTGACAAATGAAGCAGCGGAGCTTGGGGGTTAATGTAATATTCAAACAGAATGAGATATTCATTTTCTTACAAGCTTGTCGCTTTTCCCTTCCTCTGACATTTTGCCGGAGACCACAATGAAGAGGCAGAGAGAGGGTGAGAGAACATGCGAGAGGAATGCCCTAACCGGGGCCGGGGGGGAGGAGAAAGTCCTGCCAGTCTATCTAAAGAGCGGAAGGGAAGAGGCGTGGGGAAGTGCAGTTCTCCTGTGTCCCCCTCGTTTTCCCAGTGCTTTGCACTCTTCTATAGCAGAACACTTTTCTTGTGTGTGGTTTTTTTTTTGTTTGTTTTTAAAGGCGGTTCTGCTTTGGGACCTTTCACGTTTCTGCAGCCAACGCTGTTCTGTTATCCTGCAAGAATCCTGCTCAGGCCGGACTGTCTCTGAAATGGCTAGGTTTGGGGTGCTTCTCAGGCCAGAACTGTATTCCCCGCGAGGAGGGCAGGCTGTGTTGAGCATTGCTAGAGGCGAGGAGCTGTGCGCTGTGCTGGTATGCTTGTGGTCTTTTTTTTTTTCTGTTTCTCCAGAAGCCCTGTGTTGAAGGCTGTGGGCTAAACGTATGCCGTGGGTCAGAAGCAGCCTGTTTGCCTTACTTGGGCTTCTCGTGGCTTTTCTGGCTTCTTAACAGTAAACGCCTCACCTGAGGAATTTTAAGTATCTGATAAAAATTCACTGTTCTTTCCAGTGCTTTGCATGCTGGAAGCCAGGCCCAGTAAGGCATGACAGTTGGAAGTTAAGAGGCAAGAGCGGTCTGTACCCAGCTCCTGTTGTGTAACTGGACAAAGCAGAGCACAAAAGGTTTGGTGGTTTATTCCAGCCATCCCTGCAGGGCAGGAGAAGGACGAGAAGTCCCTGTGGTGGTTCCAGACTCTAACCAGACTCGATGCGTGGTCAGGTTATGGCACAGCTGAGGCTTTTGTACTCTCTGAGGAAGGTAGGCACCTTATGCTTCAGGGGACTCTTAGCAAAAGCCTGCCTGGGATTAACGATTTGAGAGATTTATTTGGCTCTCTATAGGTTAGAGGGACTTAATGCTCTGAAGAATGAGAGAGGCTTGAGAAATCAGGGGTCAGAGCTCCTCTGAGATCTTTGCCGATTCACTAATCATCGCGGCGCTGCAACGCAGTTTGCGGTGCTGAGCTCAGCTGTTGCGAAGGGAGGACTTCCGAGGAGACCCAGAGTGCTCGAGAGCTGAAGATCTTGTGCAGTGCGGCAGAGCGCCGGGGGTTGAGATGTAGCAAGGACCAAGCGCTTGCCCTTGATAAATTTGGCCATTCCTTCTCTATACAGCTGTGGATCAGGAAATTATTCTCAAAAAATCAATCCCACTTCCTTTTTTCAGTGGAGTTTCCTGCCCGTCAGAAAACTTTGAGTCCTCACATTTTATTTTATCTTGTCCCACTCTGTTTCCTAAGCATTTTCTTACTCTTGTAACATCTGAAAGTCTTTTTTTTCCCCCAAGTAGCAGTTACTTCAGAGTTTACAAGGGAGCTGTGAATTGATTTTTTTTGTTGTTTCATCCCAGATGCAAATAACTGTGAGTCTGCCTAGTGGGATGCTACAGGTCTTGACCAGGAGAGTACGCGGGGATGGCATGAGGAAACCTGCGTTATGCTGGCACTGCAGGAAACAGGAAACCTCTCCTTTTCAGGCTGCTCTCTATAGTAGTTTCACGGTGAATTTGGAGGGAGAACTGGAAAGCAAGAGGAGGAGGAAAGGAAGCCTATTGCTGTTTGCCTCTTACCTTTGGGGAGTGCATTGCAGCTCCGGTTCCGCAATAATGAAAGGAGCCTATTACCTTCACCAGGCTTTAGACTGCAGCCTCCAAAGGTTTGGGAAGCACAGCTCAAATTATCACGTCAGAGCTGACAGGAATGTGTAATAGCAACAGCAACAACATATAACATAGAACGCCCCCCTACTTTCTTTTCATTTTCCTCATACACTGCGGAAAGCACAAAAGGCGAAGGATGGCCTTTGGGGGAGCAGTCACCGGGCCGGGTCTCAGGAGGTGTGAATTCAGCTCTCCCCTTTCCCACTGGGGTGGTACAAGACCTGGGATTAGCGGCTGATTTTTTTTCCCCCCCTTCTCCTTTGTTTTGCAGATCCTTTCAAGATGTTTTTTATTTTTTTTCCTCCTGTCTGTTTTGACTATCAGTTCTTCCAGGCTGGCACGATTTCTTATTATGCTCCTTTTTACAGAGGGGCTTTCTTCCAGCAAGAGCCTGTCCTGAAGTACAGAAGAATAATACTAAATATTTGTTAGTGCCGACAAGCAGAATTATTTAATCTCCCTGCTCCTTTAACCAGTACTGCAGTCTGCTGGCTGCCTGCGATGTTAGGTAGTTGGCAACATTTTTCTAAGACGAGCTCTCTCTCCTCGTCAAGCTTCTGTCTCAGAGATTCATGTGGAGCATTTCAGTTTATTCAACCTTTAATCAGATGCTTGACCCATTCTGAGCAGTGCTCAGCTTATGACCTCTTCTCAATAAACAAGTTTTAAACAAGCTGCCACATCAGATTTTTTGCAGAAAACGAGTGTGAGACAGCAAGGAGAGTTAATCATGCCGAATATCGCTCTTTCTGCCAGGCCACTCTCTCATCCTCCCTGCAAGAATAATTTACATTTTTGGAAAAGCCCGACCGCCTCACTGAAAAGAAATGATACAATTTCTCTAGTGTCAAGAGATCTGCTGTTCTATGGGGAATGAAGTGTATTTAATTAGGCAAAACATTCTTAGTGAATTGTCCTGAAATGAACGCTGTCCGGGGTACTTTCTTCAGCTAGAGTTACATGCGATGTACAAGGCAAAGGCAAACACCGTAGTCGTGTGGAGCACTGGTCCATTGGATATCTGGTCCTTAAGAACTCATCGGTTATCGTGAGAGACAAGGAGGGTGTTTAGAGAGCTCCCCGATGCATTCCTGGGGCTCTCGGCCCTGATTCTCAAAATTAGGTAGTGTGCAAGTCACGCTGGGCACCTCCAGTAGCGTAGACCTCGGTCTTGACGTTGCAGTTATTTTGGGGTTTGGGTGTGTTTTTTTTTTTTAGTTTTATTTTCCCTCTTTCTTTTTAGATCTCAGTAAGCAGTGGAATTGTAAAGGAGAAGTGAAGAAAATGGTGGTTTTTCAGTGACTGCAGTCATCTTGACCAAAACTGCTACCATCTTTGGAATGCTTACTCGCAGCTTCAACAGTCGATGAAGCTCACATGGGTAAATGACCGGATTCCACTCGCCCTGAGGGTGATTGCTGCGACAACAGGTAGCTTCAGGCTACGGTCTCCATTTCTGACTAACAACTCCTTTTACTGCTGCGAAATGCACGTTGCCTCGTTTTCCCTGTCAAACAAGGTGGAAAGCATCTCGAGGCTTTGCAGTGCCATTCTCTGCAAGCGGTGGCGTGCCAGAATCGCGCGCCTGGGTGCCAGCGTGGGGCCAAGCGTGGTTAGGATGCCACTTCACAGGTGTTGAACACCGCCGCTTCCCTGGAACGTTCTCTACTCCGCAATTTGGCCGCCTGCTTAGTACCTGCATCGCCTTGGCCTGGTGAGTGCGGAAACAGTGGAAATGAACGGAGGTGAATATCCCAAATTATAGCATCGCTGTTGGCATCGCTGTGCAGTTGAGCACTGCAGTTACTGCAGGAGAAACACAACAAATATTGACAAGACTTTGTCGCTGTACTAAATGGTACAAGCTCTGGGACGCTACTGTTTGCTGATTATGTTGATTTTGCAAACACAGTTTCTTATGGCTCTGTTCTCTAATGTTTCTGTGAGAGGTGTTTAAATTAGCTTAGACCAGAGGTGCCATCGTCAGTGTTGTCAAGCAAGTAATGTAATTTTTCTCATCCAGCCGTGGCCTCGATGACACATGGACCTTGTCCGCTGTGAGGCTTAGCGCCAGTAAACATGACTGGCAATAACAGCACCCGTTTGCTCTCCTTTCTTGGCCCTTTGGACTGTAAAATGTTCCAAGATGATTTCGTCATAGCTGAACTTGGCCCTTTCCTCTGGCTCCTTCTGTGGTGGTGGTGAAGTCACAACAGTGGAAACCTGATTTTTGGTTAGTACGTTTGGTCCCGTGTTGTTGTATTTCGAGGAGGCTATTGAGGTTGGGGTGCGTCCTCTGACTTCTGGTCAGTAGCTTGTAGGACAGACTGAAAACATGTAAAGGGAAGGTAGGAGCTGTGTATTTTCCTCTTGGAAAAGGAAATTGGGACCAACCTTGGGCAAATTACCCCTGCTCCAGCATTACTAGCCTTCTCTATTTTGATAATTTTTTTTGTGGAGGAAGGAGTCTACAAAGTTCCTGTAACGCTCAGCATACTCGAGCCTCTCCAGACAGTCCAGAGTCACACCAAAATTTAAGTACAACTTGATTTTTTCATAATTAATCGTGATAGTTGTGTAGTTTATGATGTATCTTTAACAGCTGAGACTGTCTTTGGCTGTTGGTCAGATGAGAATAGGTTAAAACAATTCCTTCAGACTTCATAGGGTTTAAGAAAATTTTGTCCGTTGTTTCCCTTGTCTGGACTTAAGCTGAGAGTTTAAAAGGGGGAAAATGCCTCAAGCCATCTAGCAGTTTTCCCTCTTTCCCACTAGATGGCCAATTGTGTTATGTCCAAGAACCGTGTTCTGTGTTGACATCTGGGAGGCCCTTGGTGGGAGGCGGACGTCTCAGTCTGCCCAAGCCCAGGCGCACAAGCTAGACCCAAAACATGCTATTTAGGCAGGACGCTTTCAGGCAATACCCCACTGGGTCATAAGCAATTTTTTCCATCTCTTGAGTTTCATAAACTCTCATTGCCAACAGAAACAATATTGAACAGTAAGAGCAAGGGACAACACATCTGTTAGGAGGTCAGGAACTGTAATGAGCGGCATCCCTTGAAACTCTATTTGAGACAGGAGAGCAGTATATAGCAACGTTTTTTCTTGTTTGCTCAGTTTCCATACTTTTTTTTTTTCTTAAAATGGCTTGGCACCAGTTTATGCTTCATATGAAATATTTATTATTGTCTTATTTACATTAATTTTGAATGCTTGATCAGAAACCTGATCTTTCTAGTTGATATGCTCACTTCCCAATAAACCAAGTAAAACCCAGCTGCTACGCAGGAGAGAGTGGGTATGAGTCAGATCCTCTTTCCAAGGATTGTTCTTTTATAGATTGCTCGTGTCCTGTTTGCCTGGAAAGAATTCAATTACACTGTGGAAAATGACAAACATCTAATAGTTCGCTTGGGGATGGAAAAACCTAAGAATCCTTACGGTTTCCCAGAAGCAGTTCTGGGAAATGCTTTTAGGGAAGGCAATAGCTGTGCTTGTTCTCCACCTGCTCTTCCTAGTATGGGCAGAAGCAGGTACTTGGTGATCTTGTGTTTTCTGCTCCCTCGCACAGATCTGGCTCCACAACAGGTGCTGTTCGTGTTTTCACAGAGGTTCAGTTAAGCTGCCTGTCCAGCTCCTCCTGGAGCCCTGCGGCGGAGATCAGGTTTGAGCTGAGGAATCCCCTTCTGCTTGTGGACAGATGTTAACACATTCCAGTGCCTCAAGATGCGTCTGGGACACTCAGGGGATTGCCAGAAGTAACGAGGCCGCTGATTCCCACAACTTAGGCTTTTTGCTCTAGAACTGCATTTTCGTAGTTTTTAGTCTAGGAAGATCACAGTTTGGGCAAAAGCAATGATTTCTGTCATCCTTCTCCGCAGCTTTGCTGTCTGTTGTACCCCGTAGCGATCAGATTGCCTTCCTTTCAGTGTACTGTCTTCTCCACAAGCTCCAGCCAGCCTTGGCTGTCTCAGGGGACTTATTTTGTCTGCATTTCCTCTTACTTGCCCTTCCCCTTGGCAGTGAAGCGCAAACGCAGTCCCCACGGGAGAGGCACTTACACCAGAGTTCCCTGTACAAGCTGAAGAGAAAAAGGGCTTACAGCTCCCAAGTGTCCATAAGAGCGGGTCTCCCACTTAAATACAGACTGAGCTTTTCTGACGGCACCCGAGCTGGGCAAGGGAGAGACTGGTGTGAGCAGGCAGGGGACTGGGACTGCCGAACGCTGTGCTTATGACAAGGTGGTACCCGGCGGCCAGCTCGCTGCTACTTACAGACTGCTGCAGAATGTAATCTGTTCTTTGTAATCGGGCGGGGAACAGGACCAGGGCTGTGGGTAAATGCCATTTGTAAATAAAGAAATAAATTCACACTGAACAGGAAGAACAAGCTGCAATTTTCCATGGTAGGAGCCCCCCGCCCCCGAAATCAGTACTTAATCATTATTTTTTTCCCAAGCTCTCCTCTTCCTGCCCCAGCAGACGCGTAGGAGCTGCTGCTTCGCAGTCTCGATCATCCTTGTGAGTCTAGCTGCCAACCCCGAGGACTCAGGGATCCAAACGTCCCATGAGGCTGGTGTATTTTTCTTACACCTCCTGCCTGGAGCCGATTCAGGCTTTCCTGGGTGTCGCTCCATCTCTTGTACTGGTGACAAAGAGCATGGCCAACTTTCTTCTAGCAGATGTAACTGTAAACACCACTAGGAGAACAGACCCCTGCACACGGTGGGGTTTATTGTGGAGTAACACGCCGCGTGTCGGTAACGCCCGTGCATGTCTTTTTTGGGGGGGGGTCTGTTCGTGAAAGAGGTATTTCTGTGCCAAATCCTGTGGGGTGAACCTGTTCGGTCCCATCCTGATGGCATTCTCTTTTTTCAGCTTCCTCTCTTCTGAGAAACATGCTGTCAGAGAAGCCTTGAAGATGTCCCTTACTCTTGCTGGCTGTGAGCATGCAAGCCCCAAGTTATGCCTCCATCCCAGGTCTCTGTTGACCTTGTGGGAGGGGGTGCTGAGGATTTTAAAAGCCCAGTTAGGAATCCCCTCAGCCGGGGCAGATCCATTTCGCATCGTGCCAGTGAAAACACAGTTTGGGTGTGTTCAGGACCAAATAATGGTCTCAGCAAAGGCAACAGCAGTTTTGCTCTTCCCTTCCGTGGGGCTCCGCGCTTTACCAATCTCACTCGCCTTTACTTCAATAAAAACTGAAGTCTAGCTGTAAGCCTTATCATCAGCCAGCAAAAAGCAAGTGAACCGAGTGCTCCCCTCCATGCCTTTTAATGTTAATACAATTGTACATCTTGTAAGTGACCATTTCAGCGTAGCCCCGTGCTGATGTAGGGCAGAGGCAGAAGCTCCTCGGGCAGTGGTTTTCCAGCTGGGATCTGCATACTCCTGACTTGTCTGTATCTGTCCACCTCAGTCTGTGGGATCTCTGGAAGGTCTTTTAAAAAAAAAAGGGGGGGGGGGGGGGGTGGCTACTCATATGAGACATTGAGGGGTCTGCAAAAAAGCAGATACCTTTACAGAGCAGATCTTGCTGATTTTCGTGGGGATGACAGTAACAACTTCCATGGGTGCTTCTGAAAAACCTCACATAAAGAATCTCTTGTTTAATTACATAAAGCACGTGCCTGGCTCCACAAAGGCCTACTCGTGTGAGCGGTCTCTTGACAAGATTGATTTTAAGTGAAGAGAATCGCGGGATTTGAATGTTGTAATGGTTTTCCAAAAACTACTCTGAATACCTATTTAATTGTACTGTTAAAGAACAAAATTGTTGTTCAAGATGTCAATTTTACATGGATCAATAGTTATCTTTATTATTTTTTTCTCATATTTGGAAAGGATTAGGCAATGGGCATTTGGAAGTCTTGACTGCACAGATGAAACTACATCACTCAAGTCTCCATCCTAATTCTACTGATTTTAATAAGGGGAATTCATGATCTCACTTCTGCCATGTCAGAAAAATCCTGAGTAAAGGTGAAAAAACCCCAGCAATTCCCTACTGAAATTTAACTTGCCCCCAATCTTCTACCTTTACAAATACTACGAAGAGTGAAGAGCATACAGGAATTAAACAACAGCAGAACAAAACTCAAAAACTTACCACCGTAGTTTAGAGTAAAAATGTTCTTATTATGTTTTAAGGGTGCTGTTAAGTGTTTCAAATGAATTTTCATATGATCTGTTAAATTTTTAGAAGCGTTCCCACAAATTATTTTTTCACTTAAGTTATTACCATGTCCCTGCACAGGCTGGAATATTGTAATTGAGTTAAAAAGGGTGTGTTCCCATACCCAAGGTCCCAGTGTGTTTGCAGCAGTGTTACGGCTGTGACAGTGTACAGCGCTCGTGCATAAAAGCAACTGAGAAGACTGACAAGCAGGAGGAAAAAAAAATAAATATATATTTCACCTTTTTTCCTTCTTTACTGTATTTCTCAGTGGACCCAAAGGAAGCTTAATCTGCATTTTCTGTTATTACGATACGATCCAAGCTGTGGAATTTCAGACTTTCTTGTCAGCCTGCAAGGCAGGGGTAAGGCTAAGGAGAACTACCGTGGCTGTGGTGGTTAGCACGCTTTTATACTTTACACAGAAGTGTGCGTTTCTTGTTTCAGAGGAAAGAGAAGGATCTCTTCCCAGGACTTCTAATTGTAAAAGGCCACTTTCATTAAGGTCTTGTGTCTGCTGAGCGTCCTTGACGGGAAGAGCATATCCTGCACGAGCCGATTTCAGGAACACGCTCGGATGCTCCGACCCGCTCCCGCGTGGGGACGGCGCTCACGCTGCCGCTCTTTCCCCCTGGATCGGCTGCATTTCGTCAGCAAGGCTTCCCAGGGAGAAAGCAGCTGCAAGCGCCAGAAGGCTGAGGTGGTCTGACAGAAAGAGCGAACTTCAGGGGACTGGCCCTAAGTTGGAAAGCTGAAAACCAGACCTGCACGCCCCTCTTGTTGATTTGAGAGAGGGGGTGAGAACTGGAAATACCCGATGGAGCCGATAACGTTCCCGAACACCCCACACAACACCTGGTGTCCCCTTATCCGTCCCTTCCCCTTGATCCCCTCCATCAGCCCCCCGCCACCCCCTTCCTCCGCCGCTTCTGTCGCTATTTCCCATCAGAGGTGGCAGTGCCTCCTGCCTGCCAGGAAGACAAGATGGCTCGGTCGCCCTGCAGTCAATCAGACAGCTTGCCTTGCTCGGCAGAGCCCGGCCAGCCGAGTCACGTTTTGACCTCCTTCATCTGCTCATCTGAAAAGTTTTGGATCTGCACAAACTCCTGACAGCACGGAGCCCCCACGCAGCTTCAGGAGCTCCAGGCTGGGAAACCGTGTCGTGGCCGCTTCTTAACCCCCCGACGCCCGGCGCGGCTGGTTGAAGGGCCCGCACGCCCCTTCCCTGCTCGGAAAAAAACATCTTTATTTGCTGAAACTGCGCACTGCTGCCAGCCTGATTTATCCTTGCAAGCCTTTTGGAAGTGACCTTTGTTTTGGAAGCGTTTCGTGCGTTTTTCTCTTGCTAAATCCTTTTCCTCCCATGTAAATAGTTTTTGGCTGGTGCTCCTGGCTAAGCCCAGTCCTAGACCTAGCGCAGCTGTAGGCTCTTTCAGAGGGGACAGCTAGACACAAAAGCCTTAAGGATTTGGGGCAGGAGTGCGTTCTATATAGCCTTTAATCAGCATTTGGTTCTTAAAGCACGAGAAAACGCGCGGTGCGTCCGCCGTTCCAGCTGTCTGCAAGGAAGAACCCCCCCCCCCCCC
>VZTV01048349.1:0-13349 GCA_013400875.1 Anhinga rufa
TATTTATTTATTTTTTAATTTTAACTTCGTAATGCTCCTTCCTCTTCTGTGAACTTGGGGTCTAAATTACAGCTGGTTTTGTCTTTAAAATACGCTGGTATGCATTGGGTTTTCAAAAGATGTTGAAACCGCTTTTGCTGTGGGTAGCAGAGGCTGGCGGTGGCTGGGTGCGGGAAGTGCCAGGCGCCCTTCGGGATTTTCTCTGGGAGCGTTTCATATTCATACTGTGAGAAAAATGAAAATCTAGAATTTAGGATTGTCCTTCATTGAGATTTTTCTCTGTTTCGCCCATCTTTTGTATTGTGAAGACACGGAAAGAAGGTCTTTAAACTGACTCTAAATTTATAACGCTGGTGCCCCGTACCCCACCCTTCTCTCCAGAGCTGGTATCAATAGGGGTTTTGCAGACAGACATAGCTTGAGTCACCAGGCTTTTTCTCGGCTTCCCGTGCTATTGGCCTGTCTGTACCATTTTTTTCAGAATTAATTTTGGGCTGAAAAAGTCTCAAAGAGTGCTTTGTTCCTCCTTGACACTCACTCCAGGGAAAAAAAAAAAAAGAAAAAAAAAAAGAAAAAGAAAAAAACCGTGGAAAATCTGACATCTGCATTGTAGAGAAAAATCAATAGATAGGGAGGAATATAATTATCCCCCACTCCTGAAAGAATTTTTAAGATATTTTTTGTAACAGTGACTCATATCGGCTTAGAGCTTGAATGACATTTTAATTATTTAGGCTTTTTTTTTTTTCTCTCTCATTTTGAATCACCAAAGTACAGCAGCCTGAAAGGGGTACAGTTGGGCAGAGCAATCTGCCTAAGATGAAAAGGAAGGATCTGGCGTGCCGAGGTTCAGCCGCTTCCCTCCCTCGGAGCGGCGGCGGGGCGGGAGCTGCGTGGCTCGGGGGCCGTGCAGAGCAAGACGCTGCTCCACGGATCGCCCCTGGGTCCGTGAATCGTGTTTGCTGGAACCGAGTAAATGAGGAGATGGTTTCATCTTCTTCGGAGATGTTTGGCTCCTTATGAGAAGCGTAAAATCCGTACGGGGTTGTCTGTGAGGGCGCATCCGTGGTGGCTCTTGGACTGATGCTTGTGCCTGGGCTTGATCTTTTGGGGAAGGGGGCTCAGGGATGAAAGTGGGGCTGGCGGAGTTGATGGGGGAGAGGGAGCACGGGCAACGCCGTGGATTTTGTTTGGGCGTAGGCAGGTTTAATTAGGAGGGGATCAGCTAATTAGAAAGGGAATTGAAAGGAGAGTGAACACGGGAGGGAAGGAGAGAAAGAGAGGTCTGAAGTAAAGCTGGAGGCCGAAGGCTGTGGCCAGCACCCCTCTGCGTGGGGCAGAGATGGGGCGAGAGGAGGTCTGGGAGAGCTGGAGGTGCCAGTTAGACCCGCGTGGGCCTTCCCTGGAGGGTGCTCCCCTCGCCTCCGTTGGGGTGGCTGGGCTGCGTCCAGGTGGGACGACAGCCTTGGGCTGTGCCGGCTGGCGGGCCCTCAGGGCGGGGAGGTTGGGGATGGGGTCTGCGATTCTCATCGTCCGTGGTGGCTGTGATGTGGACGCGGTGGAAGCAATCCTCTCCACCTCTCCTGGGACAGACCCGCGCGGTTCCCACGCTCTGAGCCTTCTGCAGGTCCAGAAGGTCTGGGGCAGGTCCTGGGGGTCCGTGGAGGGGTTCCCCTTACGGAGCCTCTGCCAGCGGTAGGAGGGACCAGGCAGCCCTCACAGCTCAGTGCTTTGCTTAATCCTAATGGCAGCAGCTAGGGATGATACAGCAAAAAGCAGCAGTGTCCAGGTGTGCTCCTCTCGCTGAAGAAACGCCGTAGAAAAGCGAGGACCCATTCTCTTCGCACGTTCGTCCTCTCTGTGATTTGCGAAGGCGATCCCCAACGTGCCGCAGTGCAAATGCAGATTTCAGTGCCCTAAAACCAGTGAGGTGTCTTTGGAGGACGCAGGCGGCAGTTGCGCAGCTCGCATCCCTCTCTGGTTCTGCCTTCCAGTCCCGTGTTCCGGTCCCTGTGCCACCATGTGCCATGGCCTTAGCTCTGGGATTTCTGCCACGATTTAATCAAACTCTCGAAATGCAGAAATCAAAAGCTGTTGGTAAACTTCCTCTCTATGGCTTAATTTCCCCTGAAATCCCTTTTGTTGGATACTCTTTCAATGATGGGGAAAGAGAGGGGGCATGTGAGGTTACTCGACCAAGCAAGACTGGAATTGATTCAGTGGGAGTGATGGGGTGATTTTGATTTCCACCCCCAAAGTCCTGTGGCCGCCAGTTGGCAAATGTTGTGAATGTATTCAACAATCTACTGCATTTGAAAGAGAAGTTATTAGTCATAAATAGCTAATTTTCAGCAGGCTTACTGAGTTTTACAAACAGGACTGGTTCGGTGCCTTGCTGGCAGGGTCAAGTCCTGCAGCAGACAGGCAGGAGGATGAATTTTTGCAGTGTGGGTTTTGCTAAGAGTTTGCTGGGAAATATTTTTTTCCTCTGGTTTGCTCGTGGATCTGCTCAAGTGACTGCATGGTCATGTTGCCTCTAAGACTGTAGTAAGCTGTCAAAGCTAGTGATGATGCTGGAGGCAAAATAGGGTCTTGTTCACAGAATCGCAGTGTGGCAGGGGTTGGAAGGGCCCTCCGGAGCTGCCCCCGTCCAGCCCCTGCGTGAGCAGCACCCCCAGAGCAGGGGCACAGGACCGCGTCCAGGCGGGGTGGGAATGGCTCCAGGGAAGGAGACTCCACAGCCTCTCTGGGCAGCCTGGGCCACTGCTCTGGCACCCGCACAGCAAAGGGGTTTGGCCTCAGATTTCAGTGGAACTTCCCGTGTTCCAGCTTGTGCCCGGTGCCCCTTGTCCTGTCGTCGGGCACCGCTGAGAAGAGCCCAGTCCCACCCTCCTGACACCCGCCCTTCAGATACTGATAAGCACTGAGGAGATCCCCCTCAGCCTTCTCTTCTCCAGGCTGAACAAGCCCAGGTCTCTCAGCCTTTCCTCACCAGGGAGATGCTCCAGGCCCCTGAGCATCCTTGTGGTTCCACATAGCCAATATCTTATCTAGAGCCAAGAAACAGAAGTGCAGTGACAAAAGTCACCCAGGACACCTGCGGTGGATCCAGGGCGCACATCAGCTGAGTTTGGGAAATGCCACTTATACGTGACCGTGAACGCATGGACGCAGAGCAGGGCTGGTGGATGGAAAGTGCATGGGGGCTGAGCGAGGACGGCAGAGTGGCTCTGGTGATTAAAACCAGGCATTTTATTGAACACCATTAAAATAAAAAAAAAGGTCCTAAATGTAATTTTCCTTCCCCTGTGAAAATTGCTGGTGAATTTAATGCACCTTAATTGTGAGAGCCTGGGAGCCCCGGAGGTTGGTGTTTTCGAAGTACAAGCAGGTGCTGCATCTCCATCCTCCCCTGCGCTCCTCAGCCATGCCCTAAAGGGAGCAAACTTCGTAGGGGGGAAGGTATTGAGCGCATATTTCATTCTGGATGCTAATTCAATCCAGGGTTAACATTTTATAGTTCTCATGCGGACAGCAGCGCGAGGAGATTTCTGAGTGTGCAGAATGGCCTGGAGCCGCAGTCAGCTGTAAATTAATATGACAAAGATCTCAACTTTCCCCTTCCCCAGGCCAGGCCTTCTTATTACTGGAAGGGCTTGCGTGCATGTTCTGGCTGCCACGAGCTCGGCCGAAATGATCAAACCCCGGTGTCTTTGTAGCCACCATCCCATCAGTATGAATTTAATAATTCTGGTTAGAGCTGGATTCAAAGCAAGGCCACGGAGGTGAAAGGGCAATTGCTAGTTCACTTAGCCACCTGTTTCCTTCCCTTTAGCTTATATTTAATTTGTATTGCTGAATATCTTTCCCTTCTGATACGCAAGGCTTTGAAAGTCCCTTCACCCACCCCCAATGTGCAAACAGAGCCGGCATTTCGGGGGGTGCCTGGATTTTTTCCTGGGGTTGTGAGCATGTGAGCATGCATTTGCCTTTAGCATTGGGAAAAGAAAATCAAGTTTAAAAGCCATTTCCCTCTCCCTCCCCACCAAATACACACACTTTTTAGTTTTATTTAACAATTAGAGCAGATCATAAAAAGGGAAAAATTAAAAAATGTTGTCTAAAATCCCCATCTCCTGCCCATTAGTCTGCAATCCTTGTGTCAAAATAAATGAAGAATTCAAGTTTTTAGCTAATGCTCTGCTAGCTCAGAACTAGGAAGAAACTTCCTAAATTTGGCAATTTAAAAAAAAAAAGGAAAAAAAAAACCTTTTCAAGTAATTTTGGAATTTAGAAAACAAGAAACGAGTCAGTGTGCTGAGGTTCCTCCAGCACACCTTTTCCGTGTTTCCCCAATGGTTGCATCGCCGCGTGAGAAAATATTAGGAGCTGAAAAAGTTAGGGAGATGGTTGTGTTGGACAAGGAGCTGAAAGCAGGATGAGAAAGGCTTTCCTCTTCCTCGTGACAGTGTCTTATTGTCCTGACGTCTTTGGGGTGTTTCAAAGGGGCTATAAAAGCTGGGATGGTTTAGTACGTTGAGGTGCGGTCCGGTCTTCGAAGTGAATTACAGTGGGTAAACACTTACCTGTCATTTTTTTATCACCCAGCGACTGGAGCTCGGTAAAGAGCTCAGCTCCTTAGAAAACCAGGGCTGGCCAGACCCTGCCCCATGTACAGCAGCAGTTTCTCAGGGGTTAATAGCGGCTGCCCTTGGAAATATTTTTCTGCTTATTGCCTACCTGTAAGCATGGCCAACTTCTGACAGTATTAATTAGCACTGAGCTCACAGATCAATTTTGATGTTGTATCAAAAAACACGTGGTACCTGAAGGTGCTTGAACACCACAGGGAGAAATTAAAGTCGGGAGGGATGGAAGGGGGACCAGGCTTGGCATGGAGAGCACCAAAGACTGGAAAATGTGAAGAGGGCTCTGCAAGTGTTGCTTTATTTCATTTGCTTCCTGAGCCTTGAACTTATTCTTCACAAAAACTAGAAATGTTAACGCTTGAGAGAAAGAGCGATCAAGCTGGAGGCTGGAACGGCAGGTTTGTGGTAGCAGCTGCCCGTAGCTGCGGCCTGGAAGCTACTAAACAGTCTAAATGCCTTTATATGTTCTCAGACTTTGAAGGTATCAGGCAGATCCTACTCTCAAAAATTGCCCCCCAAAAGTAACGGAAGAGTCCTTTGTTAAAGCATTTCCATCCTGGCCTTTCGGACAGCCAGGCATTGCCTCCAACACAGCCTTATCGCAGCAAAACATCAGGTTTGTTCTTAAATTTGTCCCATCTCAGGCTGATCTGTGGAGCTGGGTTTCAATCATATACTTAGAGCTGAGTGCCTTGCTGCATTAGAGCCCGACCATGGGCTGTTGCCTTTCTCTCTTTTCCTTCTGCTCAAGCAACGCTACCGGGAGGTAGCTGGAGGTATGAGACCTGACTGCCACGTGCTGCGGGGATTTTGGGGTTGTGAGCCCTGCTCTCCGAAGTGCTGCTGAATGATTTCTTTCCTTTCCTTGTTTCCCATTTAATTTCTCCATAACGTTCACCTCTTAAATTCTGCTTAATATTTGACCACAAAATACTCCTTGCAAGATGTTGGTAGCTTATGTCCAAACGAGAGGAGGGTCTTGCAGGTCTGCTGGAGTCTCACGGGGTTTTCCCATGCACATGCCCTCTGGCTCCTTTTCCTTCTGGTCCCTCGCAGGTCCTCTCCATGTCCACAGAGAGGACAGTTGGGGTGCCTCAGAGATGCACTAGCCTCTGCTTGTCTGCGAGCCAGGGGATGGGGCTTTTTTGCTTGTGCTTTGATCTGTGGTATGGCAGCATAATCTGCTGCAGCTGTGGAGTCCAGGCCAGTTCAGTACAGAGAAATCTTGAAAATGGATTGGGAATTGTTAGCAGACTGAAAGAAATCCAGTGAATGTCCAGCTCCAGCAGATGTGGGGATCCCCGTTTCCTTCTGTCCTTCCGTGCTCTTTTGGACCCAGGTACCGTGTCTCAAACTAAGTTTGCATCTTCAGCAGAACAGGAGCTGACTTCCAAAAATGGCAGCAGAAGCCAAATAATTAGGGGAGAGAGTGTAAAAGCAGAGTCCATCGAGCGTGGAGCAGTAAGGTACGTCAGAGCTCGTCCTGGCTGTGTCGTACAGTTGTGTGATCCCGGGGATCCACCACTTTCACAGCAGGATTATTTAGCGAGCCACCGCGGCTCGTTCTCCCTTTGTGGTCCTCCTCGGCAGAGGCGAAGCTACGGAGCACATGGATTTTCGTGCACTACGTGCTCTCGTTTCTTGGTCCAACTATATTTGAAAACTGGAAAACTCACATGCCAGTGTGGGAGTAGAAGTGGACTTGAAGGCAGCAGCAGCGTAAAGAAGACTTGAAACGCCCCCTAATTATGAGAGTGGGAGTTTTCTATGCTGAAAAACAGGTTTGATATGAAAAGCTTTAAGTGACTTTCCTGTTTGAAAGCTTTATAGTAAACAAAATGTCATTAACTCCCTCAGTGACTCATTGCAGGAAAGAATCTGATTTTCAGCATGCTGCTTTTCTGTCATATACTTGTTTTAATTATCCCTGCTGAATAATACAGCTTGATAACAGCTTGGGCAAGGTAGGAGGGAAGGTCATCAAGATAGCTGTCCCTTTTTAATATTCCATCATTCTTGCACAGAGCCTTTCTTAGCGTCTGTCCTGCCACTGACAGGGCTGCTGGCTGCGGCACATCCTGTGCGATGCTATCAATGTATCCTGTAATTTTAGAAAAGGTTCGAGGGGCAGAGCGAGCTGCGGATGATTCGGGAGGGGGAGATGAAGCCGTGACTGTTGACAGTGAGTCTGTCTCGTCCCTGCCTCCCCTGCTCCAGCCCTCGCAGAGTGATGGAGGAGAGACTGACGGGATCTGCTGAGCAACCCACTAGAGAGTAAAACTGCAGAGCAGCCACCGGTACCCACCGCTCTGCCCTCCCACCCCGCGAGCCTTGTGTGATATCACTTTGCATCCACCGTGCTTTCGTCTGTGCCTTTATGGACCAGCTCTGCTTGGGGTATTTTGGTAGTGGTGGTGGTGGGGGGTGTCCCTTTCACGACGATGCTGAGATGCAGGCCTCCCGGGCCAGGGTATTTCTAGGTCTGAGCTCCTGGCGTGGACCCATCTCAGCCGTGCCTGGAGCCACCCCCAGCCATTCCCATTGCAACTTGTGTAAGACGACAGCATGCGTGAGGTTTGAAGGTGCCTCTTTCCTCCGGAGGCTGCTGGGAGGGCCAGTGCTCAGGCTTCAGTGTAGCTCTTGGGGAGTTTTACAGGTCTGAAGGCCGGCAGGGATGTGCAGGGTGCCAGCATCCCGCAGGCTGCCCACCCTCCGGGGACGGAGCGTGCACCGCACTGCTTCGGTACCCTTCTTCATTCCCGTGTTGTGCAGAGTCACGTCAGACAGCACGGAAACCTTTGCATTATTGCTGTCTTCCTTATCAATCACTTCTGTAAAGTAACAGTTACCCTTTACTGCATCTCCTTGTGCATCCCTGCTGGTTACGATGGCGTTGATTTGCCCTGATGCATCTCGAGCATTTGCCTCGGTGAGGTGATGCTTTTCCTGTGGCTGCTGGTGGATGCTGAGAGCTCGCAGGGAGCGTGCTATCTACCTAGCATGCTCTTGGTTGGCCGTGGGATGGTACTGTGTATAAATGGCCCTGCCAGGGGGGACTGGCTGTCATCCCGCTCTGTGAGATGTGCCATGAGGATTTGGGGCTTTTACTGCCTTAACTCTTCCAGGTTCTCCTGGTTCATTCTTGGCTAGAAATTACAGGATGTAGATTGTCTGGATTCACGGATTTTGAAAATGTGTAATAGTTTCTGTTTACTGTCCTCTTCAGTTAGCACTGGCATGGAAAATGTTTCATTTATTTATGACTGGGAAAAAAAAAAAGGAAAAATAATTTGGAACAGCAGATGGGTGGAATCTGCTTGTACTGAGCGACGTGCCGGATAACAGGTATAATTTAAGGCTGTAGTAGCCCTATTGAAGGCAACTGGGGTCACCCCTATTCACAGAGACGTACATGTCTAAACCTTATCTGCCATAAGGCTCAGACCAAGGAAGGTGCCTATTTCCTATTAATTTACCTGCCAAATAAGCCTGTAACTATTTTTGTGGATCTTTGTTTGCCTAAGAAAATCCATGTTGGGTTAAGCCCAATGTCCAGCTAACTTCTTATATCTCTAATAGCAGCCATTAACGGATGCTTGGGGAGGAATATGGATTTATAGAGATCTTCTGGGGCAGCTCCTGGCGCTCAGGTGGGTTAGGGACTTTCAGGGAGGAGGTTGTGTTTGGAGGTTTCCCCGAGCCTGTCCTCTGGGAATGTGTCTAATTCCTTTTGAACACATTTGTACTTCTGGCTCCCATAAAGTAAATGATTTGCTGTGTGGGAAAGCACGTCTTCTGTTCGTTTCTAAACCGGCTACTCGATCCTTCCATTGGGTTGCCTCTACGTCTCGGATCGGGAGAAACGGTCAGTAATGGTTCCCGGTTGACCCCTTCTGTATCAGTCAGGAGCTCCTAGAGCCTGCTCCCTCCTCTCTTTTCCACGCTCAGCATCCCGGGGCTCTCAGACATCATACGGCCCATACACAGCCCCGGGGTACTGGATATTTCTGGATATTACTTATGAGGTCTGGACATTTTTTGGGGGGTCTTTAACTGGAATTTGGAGTTTTTCTTGAGCCCCAAACCTGCTAAACTTTGTTTAATGCTGCAAGTGAAGAATTTTTTAGTGATTTGGATGAAACCAATAGGCCAGGATGTGCCGTAGTGCTGGAATCTCCTCCTCTGAGCTCTCGGATTTTGGCACTGAAAGGTCACTGGTCTCTTCCTGAAAACCTTCCCTACTGCAAATGTAAAGAAGCTTCAGGATGCTCCTGTTGTAGCCGGCAATGGGTCCTTCCAGAAACTCCCTGTGTTTTTCTACTAAGGAAGGCAGGAACATGATAATTAGGGGCAATGTCAGAGGTAGGCAAATACCCCCTAATTGTATGCAGATGATAGAGCTGGTTCAACCTTTTGACTAGTGAAGCTTTCCTCAATTTGGGATATTGTGATCCTAATCAGGGACCTTTCGCCATACATCAAAGCCGTCAGGCTGAACCCGCATACCTTCAGGCTGGCACGGCTTGATTGCAAGGCTTCCTGCTAGCAGGCTCATCCCTGGCCAGGTGTCCTTCCTGCTGTGGACGACTGATTCCTTTTTACTCTTCATCACTGAGGCAAAGAAATTTAATCCCAATATTACTGCCAGCCCTGGAATGGACCCACTGATTTGGAAATTTCACCCTCTTGTTGCCCTGAAATATCAATGCACAGCAACCTCTGATACCTGCTTATTTCATTGCCAACCTCTAACCTAAGGTGGAGCAGACCTGTCATTAGCGCATTCATCTGTGTTTAGATCTGTCAGCTTCCTTCCCCTTCTCCTCTTTTGTTTCTCTAATTACTTTGATTGCATCTCTGTATCCCGCTCAGGGCTGGTGAGGCTGCGGGGTCCCCATCCCAGTCTGTGGCAGGATTTCCTTTCCTACAGGCAGCAGAGGCGGCTTTGCGAGAGGGAGGCAAGCGGGGCTGGATTTTACAATGTGAGCACGGCTGTGTTTAGGTCTGCAGGTAACAGTTCAGTCTGTTACACAGAGATGTCCCAGTGTCAGAGCCTGGTTTTTCCTATCGCTTCTCTATGTTCTGCGCCTCCCTGCCTCGTACCCAGCAATGCTGGGAGCCGATACTGGGAGCCCTGGGCCGCTCGTAGCTGCTCTGCAAAGGCTCGGGTGTGGGTAAAGCATCTTCCAGCACCCTTTAAGTGACGTGGCATATTCCACAGGGCTTTTGTGTCAGATTTTCAGTAAACAGGCAGTGGAAGGAGTCACGTTGGAGCTCTCCTTGCGTTCTGTTCCCTTGGGGACAGCGACTGGGCCTGGGGCGCAGATGTGCCGTGGGTCTCCAGGGGGTCGTTCCAGCCTCTGCGTTTCCCTGCCGTTACAGGCTCTCCCTGTAGTTTAACCAGAGTCTGGCTTCTTGAGATAATACCTTGACATACCAGATAAAGTAAAATAAAATATTTGTGACAGTATTTTTGTCTTTTCTTTTTTTCTCACCAGGGGCTGATTAAAATTCGAGGAGATCGCTGCTGGAGAGAGTTAACTTGCATGGATTATCACTACGAGGTGAGGGATCTGCACGTTAAAACAAATTTCTCTTGTCTGCTTTACTTTGGTAGAAAAATTTTCTCTAACCTTTTCTCTTCTTCCAGGCGGGTCTCCATGTTTTCTTTCTTTATCGTAGCCTTCTGTCTCTGGCAACGCCACATGTCCATGTGCCAGCTTGGTGAATGCTTTTTTTTCCCAACCGCAGCCCTATAAAAGACCAATTTCTCTCCTTCCCTCCCCTCACCATCATGGAGTGATTCAGGAGCAAACCTGAGCCTCACTGAGAACTCCCTCTTTAAAATGCTACAGGAGAGGAACAGAAAGGAGTTTTCCATAGCATTGTGCTGAATGCTTTCTGCTTACGCTTCCAAAATGCAGACATATGTAGACAGAAATAGAGCATCTCAGTGCTCTCCAAGATGCAGAGCACTAATCGTTGGCAATTCAGAATTATACGGTTTTATCTTTTTGACATCTGTTTCAGTAATTACATTGCATTCTGATTATAAACTGTGGTTTGTATTCTGTCTCTGAATGTCGTCTCCTCTTTGATTACAGAGAGAGGGAGCTCAGCTTCCCCTCTCTTCTTACCTATATTTTTGCATTTGCATTTTGTATAAACAGTGTTAAAAAAGAAAGAAATTGCTGCGTACTATTCCACTATGCTCCGCTGGGCGAGTAGCGCTGGTTTAACGAAGGAAACGGTACTGGAGCGATATTCCCTCCTCCAGATTAACATCGCAGCCACTGAGAATGTCACACTACGTTGTAACGCCTCTGATCTATAATCGGCGTCCATCTAACGAGCGGGTGAGCGCGCCGCATCTGTTAGCACGAGGCTGCGAAGCCTCAGCCTGGCGCTGCGCTCGTCCTGTGTTGGCAGGACCTGGGTGCCTCTTCGTGCCCCAACCCACGCAGTTATTTCAGCCGGCAGTCCCTGGAGATGTACCTTAGGGGTGACATTCTCAGCGGACCTTCATCACGTCTGGAAACCATTTCCCCCTTCCAATTAAAGCTGGCAGAAGCCTGACTTCTCTGACCTGCAGAACGTGTTCCAAGGTGTTGCCTATGAATTACTTTTTACGGGGTAGGCACGCTGAGCAGTGGAAACGGGGACGCTTGTACAGGACCTCTGGCTTTCCACCCTTGTGTGAAGTGAATTGCCAGGGACTATGTTACCAGTGCTGTCACGGGACAGGGATTCCTCTCCGCAAAACAGGAGGGGAAAAAAATAATCTATCAATTTCCCAGGCGCTGCCGCCTTTAGTTTTGGCTCTTGTGACTGAGTTAACTGGTTGCACGTTTTGAAGCGGAATTTTGCAGGTCCAGAAGTCTGTATCTGCCTTTTCAGCTTTAATACTCCTTTTTTTTTTTGTTATTATCATTTACCTTTAACGGGGTTTCACCCACTGAATGCAAGAGTGAATGCAACTGAATGCAACTGCTGCTCGGTTAGCTCTTGTTGGACCATCGGTGTCCTGCTTCGTTCCGAGTAAAGCTTTGGATGCAAAGACCCTTCAGCGCTGCTGTTGTTAATCCCGAACACAAAGGCGGCTGCGGTACGTTGCCGTTCTTTTTTGCCTAGCAGCGCGAGGGCTCTGCCCCACGTGCTGCCAGGCACCTGGCAGCAGTCAGAGAAAAGCCAACTCAAAGCAAGCCCCCCAGAATCCCCCGGCTGGCTCCGCTGGTGACCCCAGCCCACAACAGTCAGCCTGCGTAATCCCAAATATTTCAAATCAAAACCAGAATCAGTTCTGTAGCCCAGAAGGCTAATTAAGACCATTCCTGTCATATCCATAACGCAGGATCCCCAGCCTGTGCAAGTAATTGGGAACAGGGGCAGGGGGCAGATCACATTATCAATATCAATTATTTTAATCCGCACAAAAGAAGCTGCAATAAAAGGAAAATGAAAGAGGCCAAACTTTGTCTACTAGTGATAACAGACAAAGGACTGCAATTCACCTGCTGGTTTCAACCAGCCAGAGGGAGGGAGAAAAGGGCGATGCTGAAAATACCTCTGCGAGGGAGGGAGGGAGCTGGGAGTCTGCTCGTAATTAGGATGATAAAACTGGGTATTGGACCAGCTCGTGAGTGGACCTGGGCCAAATGTAGTCTGCTGTGATGTATGTTGGCCACCCCAGCTCTCCCGTTCCAGTCCTGAACTGCGGTCCAAAATCTACATGGGCTTCTCTGCCAAGAGAATTAATGAAAACACATGGCCTCCATCTCTCGCGTGGTGAGCGCGCCCCGGACTATTTATTTGTAGTAGAACCAGCAGCTATGCTCGTGGAAAATAACATTTCCACTTTTGTCAGGAATCGCGTATAAAATAGTAAAACGTTATTATGGCTTGGGTAATTAAACGGAGCATATTTTTACTCCCTCTTTCCTTTCTAATGTGCAGGGCCTTAATCCCAGCCTATGCGAAGATCTGTTCCTCAACTGAAGAGTCTCTGTTTAGAGGGCTTACGATCTGTGACGCTGTGTAATTTGGAGAGGGAAATGGCAGAACACATGGTTTACATAGGAAAGGTATTTTCCTACCAGCCTAACGCTCCTCTGATCCCTGAGGAGTAGATGGGCTCCAGTAGGTGTAGAAGAGAAAGGCAGACACTGATGGAGATCAGAAGACTTTGCTACACCACCGTACACAGCCTGGCACGTGGAAACTACCTGGAGGCTGGGATGAGGGGTGAGGGTAGAAACACGTGGCAGATTAATCGTGGCTCTGGGTGCCAGGAGTCCCAAACTCTAATCCCAGCTTGGCAAGACAACCACAAACAGGGAATTTAACTTCCTTCTGCATTAGTTTCTTCACTAATGTGGCCAGAGGCTCCAAGGTAGGTGCGTATGTTTGCAACCTGGTGTGCACGCAGGTCAGGGCTCCTGGTGTCCGTTGCGCCCCGGAGCTTCTCATGGGGTGCTGTGTTAGCATGTGAAAATGGGCATGCACAGTTGGTAACTGGCAGGTGAAGTCCTGGGGTCTGACATGCCGTGGCCTTTATTTATTTGTTGGGTTTGCCGTCGTTTCGCTGCCAGCTGTGGTTAGATGGCTTTTTTTCCCTATAAGAAGTCCAAGTAAAAGGGAGGCTTTTGCTCAGCGGAACCTGTTCTGATGCGGTTAATGCGGAGGGAAGCTGCTTCTGGGTTT
>VZTV01048359.1:0-12706 GCA_013400875.1 Anhinga rufa
TTTATTAGATCTGTATGATCTCGGTCTGGTATCAGATATCACGTATGTTGTTTGAATCATGTCAGGTGATCAAAGTGTTTCTTTTTGATTGATGAACCTGTAAACACCAAACTATTTGAGTGGTCATTGCTTTTGCATCTGTTTGAGACACTGACACATCTTTGAAAAAATGGCCAAGATTTTTAGGAGTGACTTGCAATTCTGGGAACTTCACTTTTGGGTGCCCTACAGAAGACTGATCTTTAGACAGTATTAAGTACTCTGGTTTGAAAAGCTGTTTCAAGTTAGATACTTCCAAAATAGGGCCCCAGAATCATTTGTCACATAGGAGAATTATAACCAAGAAATGCAGGGGCTGATTTTCCCTGTTGTTTATGTACGCTTTTGCCTCACTGGCTTCAGTGGAGTTGCACTGGATTTATATGCACATAAATGAGAAAAGAAATAGGACCGTCATTTTTTAAGCATATATTATGGAAATATGTGGAGCTGCAAAGTATCCAAGTGAGCTTATAGGAAGTATTTGCAGAAAAGACTGGATCTCAGATAATCCTTGGCCTAAGATCTACAGAAGAACGTCACCGTCCTGCTACTCTTAATGCATCTGAAGGAGCCTGGCCTCTTGAATGGGCTCCATAGCCTTCAGAAGGTGCCTGAGCACCCTGCGGAGAGTTGCTCAGGAGTGAGGACCCCTGTATGCAGCACTCTGAGCTGCCTTTGCTTGCCAACTGCATGTTTCTGAAATTAGTAACATAAAATCCCTTCCTTCAATATCTGAGGTTTGGTTGTCTTCGTTGAAATAGCACTCTGTCTTTTTTTGCTGATCAGTTAGAAGGGTTTTTTTTTCTCTTGAAGCAGGATGTGTGTATGGTGCCCTCCTTCTTGCAGCAGATTAGGTTGCTGCTGGGAGTTGTATGAGGATTCAAATCCATTCTACTCCCCTGAGAAGTGACTTAAAATAATCAGGTGCTGGGCAATTTTACAATGGGGATGATTGAATTCATGCCACTTTGCATACAGGACCTCACGCATTCTCAAGCTAAGAGGGACCATGAGTGAGAGTGGTTCCCTACAGCAGTGTGTGGGTGAGTGAGGATACCTGTCCTCCAAGGATCATTTCCCCTACCCTGATTTAGAGCTTCTGCTACTGAGCAATTCAGTAAAACCAAATGAGTCTGTCCTTTTTGTCTCTTTCAAGAAAGGTTTTGGTCTGCAGCATTTGTTCTGTGTTCGTATCTTGTAGGTGAGCTCTGAGCTGCTATCTCAGCTTGTAAATGTAACAGTGCAGGGGTTGGCACAGTCTGGCCACGTCCTTGTATTGAACATGATGGTCAGATGCAAATGGTCTGTTGGGAATGCTTCTTGGCCTTTACTAACTTATGGACTGTGCCTAGAAATTTAGGAGAGTGCTAGTTGGCCTGGGCTGTAAGTATGCTGGGGAGTACTCTAATAAATTCACAGAGTAGCTTACTGAATGCCATTACATATGCCGGTGTGCTGGTGCTACTTAAGGTACTAGGATAGGTGCAGCCACATGGTTCCTCCTAGATTAAACACTACAGGTAAATCTGACAGGGAGGTATCTAGTTTATGAAACTCATTTGAGCAGAGATGTGAGAGAGTCAGGTATATGCTTACCCCTCAGGGCAAGAAGCTGGATGCTTGGCAAACTGGAAAAGAGCACCATTGAGCACTGCCAGAGTTTAAGAGCAGCTAAGAAGTCTCCGGTGTTCAGAGCAAGTAGTGTAGGCATGTATGTGCATTGGTGATGTTTGATCACCAAGGGCAAATGAACCTTTTACTCCAGGCTTTATGTTTAAAGAGGAATACCAGATTAGATGTAGGATGGAAGTGAAAACAAAAAGGCATGTAGTTTTCAAATTATTTCACAGGGTTGTTAAAGGCTTGGCTCCATCATAATCTTGAATAGATCTGATGAACTTCCCTGTAAATGACAAGCTGACTTGTATTTCCGTGGGATTTTGTCACATCCCACTAATTAGAGTTCAGTGTTCCACCTAGTGACAGCATGCTCCTAGGTGCATTCCCTGTGGTCAGTTGAAGCATCTGGGAGGAGGACATGAAGGACAAGTTTTAGGTGATCACACAAGTTTCCTTTCAGGTGTTGTTAAGACTCTTAGTGATCAAAAGAAAGCCTTCCGTACCTTCACAGCAGTGGTTCCAGTCACCCTGACCTGAAAATTGGTACCCAGGTGGTCCACTGAGAATTAACTGACTTCCAAGTTTGCCCCTGACTCTGTTCCTACCTATTTACCAGACCACCTGGAGGGAGACAGTGCTGCAGTTCATGACTGAGTTCATTTGGGGGCTGCTGGTGAGCAGGATAGCTTGACTGATTTGTACCCAAATTCCTGAATCTTTCTGAACTGGATGTTCTTGCTCCTTCACTGCCCAACACCTTGCAACCATTTGCACCTGCACAGAGTGAGTGTAAAAAACTGCCAGTCCAGATGGCAACACTTCTCACCTACTTTGCCCAGGTTTTAAAGCCTACATAAGCTGCAGAGTAGCAAGAAATCCTGCTGAGGGACTTCTTCCATTTCTGCTGTGACTCATTCTAAGGTACATGGTCCCACTTCTCCAAAAGGGGAGGGAGGCAGGAGGAGTAAGTGGAAGGATTCTTTGCGGCAACCTTTTCATCTCTAATAGTCAACAGGAAAAGTACAGTTTTACTTTGTTTTTCAGATAACTCAGCCATGATATCATAACGATAACAAGTTTGCCTCAATGTCCGCTTCTGTAATGTATCAGTCAGATAATCAGTTTCTGCTCCAAGAATTTTAACGAGAGGTTTGTGGTCTGCATTCAGAACAACTTCTTCCAATGTAAAGACTTATGGAATGTCCTCATACCAAAATGCGATAGTCAGAGCATGAGTCTCTTTTCATGTGTTTCATGAAAGTGGAAGCAATTAGCCTCTTTGTTCTATTATTATTTTAGGTGAGAAGAATCTATACCTACAGCTGAAGCATTGCAAACTGAGAGGGAAGAAGGGGAAATGTAAGTTGTTTTTTTTTTTTCATATCTTCTTAACTTCTTGATTTTATTAAATGACTTCTTAAAGTTTTCAGTCCCAAGCTGTCTGAGTAATGTCTTTGTCATTGGATTTATTAATGTAGATAAGTCAGAGAGAAATTTGCTATAATAATTAACTGTATGTAAAGAAGATCTGTAACAATGTATTCTTTGGCACAGTGGTGTTTTTTGTTGTTTTTTTTTTTTTGTCTTAGCTTACTTTTTCTGGAAGTAGTTTAAAGCTTACACATCACTTTTATAACCCAGTCAGTTGCTTGTGAATGGAAAAAGCCATATTAGTCCTTTTCCTTACATTTTTCAAATTGCATTAGACATTTCAGCACAGATTCCATGCTTCTCAATTGTGTTTTCTCACTTGCATTTGAATAAAAATCTCTATCCACTTATCTTCGATACTTGTTCTATTATAAATTGAAATGTCACTAGTACACCAGCTCTGTGCTGCTATTCCAGAAAAGAACCTTATTCATGTTAATGATCATGCATATTAAGGCCCTGGTTCCAACTCCATCTGCTGGTAAGCCTGAGACAAACCTACCTTTGTAAACTGTTCCTCATTTATCAATGGAAACATTATTTGGAGACCAGGGAATAATAGTTATGTATGCTGCAAGTCACATTGTCCTGAGATATTACTTTACTACAGAATGTGACATTCTGTGCTTCAGAAAGATATTATTTGGGATAATATTAAGAGATCCAGCCTCTGGTTTTAAGGACAGGGTTTTTTACAACACTGACCTTTTACCCTTTTCCAAACTTGATGTTCTAATTGTACCTGTATTAACTGAAGAATATGAGAACAATTGCGATGCTGAGTCATATATAAAAGAGTTCACTAACATACATTTATTCAAAAGCACAGCACACAGAGTCAAAGACAGTTTCTTTCTTTACGTCTGGATTAATTATTGCCAACTCTCAGACTATACAGTTAATATTTCTGTTGTAAAGGTAAAACAGCAACTAGTCTGTTGCTGAACATCACATTGCCTTCCCTTTCCACCTTCTTTTAATGTTAATGTGACTTAGAGAAAATACACACATGCTTGACAGAATTGACCTTCCTACAATATGTTTACATAAATGCACATCCACTTCTGATGTTCAAAGAGACACAGGCTTTAATGGAGGTTTTTGAATAAGAATCTTTTCAGAGTCCTGCTGGCATCAGTGAGTTACAAACCAACCCCATGGTGATGTTCTTTGGAGAACAGTGTTGTGCTATTGCAAACAGGTTAGTATCAAGTCTTTGAGACCTTCTGCAGTTTTGATTCTTGTAAAATGAGACTTAGAAATCTGGGCATTCTTGGAAACTTGTAAAATCTCAACCAATAAGCAACCCACTGAGAAATCTCTTTGTGTGTACTGCTTTTGGTGAAATAACTCAAAGAATTTTTTTCAAGAATAATAAAACCCAAGGTAAATTGAACAGTGAGCCCTAAGGAGTAGGGTTTTTTCATAACTTCCCCATCTTTTGTTCCTTTGGCACTCCATCTCTTGCAACAACAGATATCAGGTACCTCACTTAAGAACTGCTTATTAAAGCAATAATCACTGATCTTCACAGTGGGAACTGCAGTACTGAGCCAAAGTCACAGGTGCCAACTCCACCATATTTGGCAGCAAATCTTTATACATCATCTACTGTCCTGCTGCTTTTTTGGCCGTTAGTCTAGGAATTCCAGGCAATTGGCAGGCTTGTTGGAGAAGCTCAATAGCTCCAGCGAAGCTGCCCTGTGCTCATATATCCTGAGCAAATGGCCACTGCAGATGTACAAATTGACTTCACATTTGTCTAATGGATTAGATGTGCAAGATCAGTTGCATCAGTGCTGCAAGGCTGCAGCAAGCTGAATTCCATGGCTATGCTTATGCTAATAAATCAGTCAGTGCCAAGGGATGTTTCTGAGGGCTGGACCCTCATTGTGTTCCAGCAAAGTGTTCGCTGGCCTCTGCCATTGTTTTGCCTCGGGCCAACTGGAAGCAGCTTTGTCACAACACTGGTGCTACAGCTGAGCTTAAAAGTCTGTTACGGAGATGGAGACTGTAGTAGCTTGAACAGGAATCAGCACTGATACAGCCCAGCTGCTTTTCAGAATAGGCTCCTACGTCCAACATGAAGCGTTTCGGGTTGGCATTAACTGCTGTGTCCCTGCAGCAGACACTAAAGAGAAAAAGGGTGCTCTTTTAAGGTCAGGAGCAAAGCCTACAGGAAGAGTAATCTCAGACTTGAGAACTGAAGTTGTCTTACACAGGACATGTATAAAGGCATTGGAACAATATCCAGAGACACCTAAACTAGCACTGACACTGTATGATATATAAGCATTGTACATCCTAGCCCCATGAGAAGCAAGATCAGTCGCATTAGAGCTGTGTGTGTCTCTGCCACTGAGAAGCAGGGCTTATCTTCTTGTCCATCACCCTGCCCTGACACTGCTACGCTGATGCTGATTCTGGATCTCTCAGATTTCTGCCTTGCAGCCCACTGCACAAGGAAGACATGTCCTAAGGTTAGCAGGGATCCCAAAGTCAGTGGCAAGCAGATCCTAAAATCTCAGCTGTTACATGAACTATTTATTATCAAAGGTATTACAGTTAGGCTGTACATGTGAACACCATACATATTCTGCCAGATACGTCAGAAGGAAAATTGATCAGGCACATGAATGTCAGAAACTAGAAAGAGATAGTTCCACTATTAGAAGTTCTTCATAGTTTTGCAAAGTCAAAGCAAGCCACTTTAGGCAGGAAATATAGCCACTGCTAAACTTATAAATATCTTCTATATCCAGTGAAGAAAAAGAAAAGATAATTTAGGTTATTAAAAATTACCTTTTGGTTTTTTATCTACCCTGATTATTACAAGCTTTATTGCAGTTATAGCAGTATTATTGGAGTGACGAGTGAGTAATGACCTCATTACAAGAGAGAGGGAGCAGGGCTAAGCATGGTTCCCCAGGTGTCTGGAAATTTGCCCTTTGCTTGTGCTACAGCAAAACTTCATAGCAAAAGTTGAAACTAGAGTGTAATTAAGATACATATATGTGTATCTCTTGCTTTTTATCATACTGATTTCATTTAAATTCTGATCAAATCATAGAAAGCTTGTAAGTGCTCTCTTTTTTAGCATTGCTGTCAATGATTCTAGCAAGCTCGTTTGAGAAAAAGCTCTTTTCCAAGTTATGCATCCCAAAAGTAATGTACATTATCTATCATAGATTATTGGTTAATCTCTACCTCATTTTTTTCCCTGTACAGACTGAGTTTGAATTTCCACCTGCTTTTCCTGACTGACATCCAACAAAAAGCTAGATAGTTTTATGCATATTTTAGTACATTGCAGTGAAAATAATAAATTTTGTTTTAGCTTGGCAATTCAGAAAACATGGAAGGGAAATAACTGTCAGTCAAGGCAGTCTAAATTATTTTGCTTTTTATTCAAACAGAAAAAAATGAAAATATTTTGAGTCAAAAAATGCTTTGTTTCACTCGAAATGAATTATTTTGATTCCTAAGACATTTTACTTTTTGACACTTGAAAAAATATATTTGAAATACATTTCAAAGCTAAAAGTCACTTCAAATGGGAAACCAGAAATCTTTCAACTTCTAGGGTGTTTTCCAGTTCTCTTCTGAAAATGAACAATTTGTTGGAATTGATTAGAAGTCATAAAATTTCCAGTCTCTCTGTACCCGCATTTTCCACAGAAAAAAAAGAAAATGCCATGAGCTATTAATTTATCTACCCAGAGGAAAAAAGGAAATAAAGAAAACCAAAACCCAAAACAAAGTGGAGGCCATGTAAGCAGCTTTTGTGGATTTTCTTGCCCTTAGTTTCACGTTTTTCTTCCTCTGCTGACAGACCTCTCTCAACCACTAATTGTATAGATAGGGAAGGAAGTGGTGTATGTTCCTTTCCAAATTGGCTGTCAACTAGATGGTCACATATTTGCGACTTGGTTAGATTTTGCAGAGAACTGGTAATATTTTTTTTTAATGTGTATTTCAGCTCCTGAATTTCTAACGTGTCTTGTGTTCTGCTGTATTTTGTTACATCTTGTCAGACATGGCAGTAGGAAATAACACAGCACAACTGCTGGTAGCCAGTCATAGCTTGAAAAGTTGTACAGCTGGGTGGAAGACACTTCCACATTTCCTTTTGAAGATTGTTTCAGATAGCAAAAAGTAAAGTTAGCATGACACAAAAATACAAATCCAGTAATCCTACTGCACAATGACTTTAAACGAAGTCATATTTGCTCAATATTTCTCTAAAGAAACATACAATATATACTTTATCAAAGCAGAGTAACTGAAAGATCTGTTCACCTTTTTGTTTAGAGTGAGGGATTTGACTGTTTAGCTGAGCTCATTAGAATCCAATCAAAAAAATCAGTCTTATGTTTATAAAGTAGTAAGTTTCAGAATTACACAGATGATCCAGACAGTTACTGTCATTTTTATTGGCATATTTAACTAAACATTGACATCCTTCAATGCAGAAATATGGCAATTTATTAATGTGTTTCTCAAATTGTATCCTACACTTTATATTTATCATCTTATTAAAAGAGGTTAGATTCATAAACTAAATAAATAGTTTTAAAGAGATGGTTGCTAATGAGTTACAAATCTAGGGTGTTTTTTTTCCCTGTAAGCTTGAGGAAAATCTGAGTAAAGTAAAAGGCTGTGTCATCTGCAACTGGAGCCACTGTGAATTAGCAACGCGTATGCAATCCACTCATTTAAATCAGTCACAGCATCTGGCTTTGAGATCCTAGCCATGTCCTCACTGCAGCTTAGAGGTGCAATGCCAGCTCACAGGGACATGCCTGGCCCACTGGAGGAGGGACATTGGGCACCCTCGGGGGCTCTGGCTAGCCTGGCTTCCCACACTCCCCTGGTGGGACTGCAGCCACAACAGCACAGGTACCTTGCTAGCTGCTGTTAAAACAGGCTTGAGCAGGTCTCTGGAGGCCAACCACACCTTCTGATCGCCACACTGATGTAACCAGCTGGACTTTCCTCCTTACTGACATAATGCTGGAAAGACAACTGAACCATCCTTGTATCACATCGGGCTGCCTTTGAGACAGCCACAAGTAGATTCAGCTCAGAGGTACCTGATATACACTCTTTAAAGCAAGAGCGTTCACAATTGATGCCTGACTTTTGTCAGCAGGCAACTGCTTTTCTGGTATATTCTCTTTGCAAAAGCTGCATCACATCATGTTTTTTCTATACTGCAGCATTGGTATTATGCATGTTTTTAAGTCCAAACTCTGAAAGTTCACAATTCAATACTTACCGGATAACAATTCAATACTTACCGGCTAACAATTCAGTACTTAGTAGTTAATTAGGTATTCCATAGTATAATACAATGTAGTTATAGAATGCATATAGTTTCAGTATATAACACACACATTAATTATATCTGCACAAGCTCTTCATGAGCAGATACACACACGATAAATAGATCACTCTGCATACAAAGGCATATGAATTTCCTGAGTCAAGACGATGTTTCTTATGCACCTACGCAGATTTCATAGAATAAAGCTCTGCTGGAATTTGCCTGAAAATAACAGGGGGCAAATTAAATTTTCAAGTGGAATTCAGAACAATAGTAATATTTCCTGAAAGGCTACCAATTCTAGTGGAGCTATTTCAAAGGCCACATTCTTTGCAGGTCGCTATGGAAGGTTAGCTCATGTTATAAAATGATAGCACCCTTTTGTGGTCTGAGCTCTCTGTTACACCTGCTGTATCCACAGTTTTTTTTCCCCCATTTTCAGTTCTGCTTGGTCTAGCATGGACTGGAGCTAAATGAATAGAGAGCAGCAATATAAAGAAATCTGCCCTATATCTCAGGGTTTGGTTTTTTTTTTTTTTCCCTTTTTGACTGCCTAAGATGCAATTAACTTCTCATAAGACATAAAATAACAACATTCAAAGCCAAAATTACTAGCTGGTATTATTCCATGTGTTAAATTACCAGAAACACTGAAGCTAAAGATGGGAAACACCCTATAAAATAACTCATTATGAACAATGCTGGTTTTCTCTTCTTGTTATTTTGGGTTTGCACATCCCTTTGATAAATCTAGTTAAGAGGGACAATGCACCCACTCTAGTGCTGAGCGCTACAAGAAAAAAGCCGGTTCCAATCATAAAATATTTTCAGATGAACCAGCAGGGAGTAGGCTCTAGAGCTATTTTATATTTATTTGGGTTTCTCTGAAGATGCCAATAAATGTCAATCAGACTTTTAAATAAGCTAGTTCAGACCCTGAAAAGAGTGTATCCTGTGGCTGTGTGAAGCTCAGCCTGCTTTTGCAAAATCTGTTCATAACCTGTAAATACTCAGAGGGTGAATTGAAGCTAATCTCCCTCTTCTGTGGCTAAACTGGTGTAAGAAGAGTTTTAGTTACAGCAATGCACCTGCTTATTTTAAATAACTTTCTCCAGTATTTTTCCACAGAAGCTTCCTCATTCTTGGCGAATAAAAAGCTTGTTGCTTTTTTTCAGTGAGACTTGTCTGGTCTCTCAAGTCCTACTTCACCTGCCTAAAACACTGCCTTACCCCTGACTGATGTGTCTTCATCCCTCATAATCTGCAGTGAGTGTGTTCTTACAGCTAGAGAAGGGGAGAAGGGAAATAATTGAGGAGGAACACAGTTCAGACATGAGAGTCTTCTCACATTAGAGAAAATCAAAGGAACAAGAAAAACAGAAACTAATGTTTTCAGGGCACCTGAGATACAGTCTTGAATACCAGTAATATAAAATCAAGCAAAAAGACGAGGAAAAATAAAATAGAAGGTGCCTGAGGCAGATAGGGATGCCTGTGAAGACGCAGTGCTGAAAGACACAGAAAATTAGTTTTGGGCTCAAAAAAGAGAAAAGTAGCAGATGTTCTTTGTGAAGCTCTGTGCTTTTCTCCTCTGCGCTGCTCAGTTCTGAAAACATCATCGTCAGGAAAATGCTGACAACCTACTGAAAAATAGTGCAAGTGGTTCTGGGAAGATCTCGTAGAGAATTCAAGTTTCCTACGGATGAGTTGTGTGCCTCTTCTCATCACCCATCCACTGCAATTATCTCAGATTCTTCCTTCATTTTGCCTGTGATCGCCTCTCCCCACAGTGTCTTTGGAGCATCTCCAATTCCCTACCTCACATCTGCCGGAATCTTTTTCCCAAGCTAGCAAGAAAACATCACGTCTGTTCTCATGCTGAAGACTTTCCCACAGTGGGTAGAGTAGCTGCATCCCTCTCCTCTACTCAGCCCCTGGTTTCTCCAAAACTCCCAAACAGTGCAAAGTAACCTCTGTAAATACTGAATAAGGCCAATAGCTTCAAATGTTTTTAAGGGAGGACTGAGAGATAAACAGACAAATCCTGCTATCATGTAACCTTCATTTGTGTAGGAAACCAGGCTGAAAAATAGTTACAAGCCTCAAAGGATTGATTTAGGAGGAAAGATGATCACTGTGGTATTTGTTATTATGAGGTAGATCTTTCTCCCTCTCTCTCTGTGGTTTTGACCAAAATTCCATTCTGGACCCAAGAAACTTTTCCCAACAAAAGTTTGTTAAAACTTGTATGTTCCCATGAAGCATGTCAGTTTCTAGGATTGGCATTTTTCCGATGAAAAAATATTTTCTTGAAACACTTGACCAGCTCTAGTGACCACATGAGCTATAATAATTTGTATTTACAGACTGGGCAGACTAGAAGAGCAGAAAATGTTAAACCAAACAGCATCCACCCAACCTAGAATAACTAAGAGGGATTCTCAATCTTTATGTCACAAGATACTGCTTTCTATCAGCTGGGACTAGGAAAGCTTTCAGCCACTAACAGAGCTTTATAGTTTCAGATTCCTATCTGATACATTAATTTATTTTGCATTACTTTGGGATAGAAAGACCTGAAATGTCCACATTTACTTTGAGGAAAAGTCTTATGGTGATGGGATTTTTCCACCACTTCTCTTCTATGAAATCTTTTTAAATGCTGAGATGCCTGTTCTCTTCTTTGGTAGCACCTTGTTGTCCGTAAGAACTGTGTTTTTCAGTGTAAGCGATGGCATCAGAATTTGTCCCTGAATGGGGAGTTCAGTCACTCTTATCAGTGGCTCCACTGCCAGGAACATTCACTGGGGAAGTGAGGTCAGATTTTGCTTGTACGAGGTGATGGGCTATAATTTAGCAAAGGAAATCCTTTCCATTTGTGTGCTGCTTGTTTGTTTGTTTGTTTGTTCTAGATAAAATTTTTAAGAGTTTAGCTAAAACCCTGTGCTTAGCTTGTCCAGATTGCTTGCTTTACTAAAAGGTTGCAGTCCAACCCCTGCAAAGCAACAATTAGAGAGCTTTGCTTTTTATTGTTGCATTTAAGTGTTCCTGGAGCAGTGGCTGCTCTGCTGGAGGAGAGGGAGCAGATGATATATGTTTTGCTTCTTTTCAGTCTGTCGTCCAGTGTCACTACTATTCCAACAGTGGGCCTCCTGACTTTGTTCATTGTTTTTAAATTAACTGAAAAAATATTGCTTTTGAAAGGTGAAAGCATAAAGAATTACAAGCAGCCCAATCAGCTTTGCTACATCGTTTAATGTACTACTGCTCGATAGTAGTCCTAAATCATTAGCTGAGAGAGGCTAGCCATTTTGGAGTACTTGTGCATTGTGCACCGCCTATACTAAGGGAACCTGGAGGGTTTTCTTTCCTTTGTCTCTTTCCATTTGGCTCCTTTGCAAGTGGAGCCTCTACTGACATCCACTGGTAGCCACAGCAGTACAGCTGCAGTCCTGCAAACTGCTTGTAACCCTCCCGTGCTAATCCCATCGCCTGTGCCAAGTCATTGATTTAGTACTGTGCTAGATGTCAGCTCAAATGTAAGGTCAAAATAATGTAATCCTTCCAGTTTCTCCCTCCTTCCCAGAGGAATAACCCCTTTCCCCTTCCATGGTGGTAAATAAATTCAAGAGATGAAAACCTGCTAGCAATTTCTTTCACTGCGCTCCCCAATTAGCAATACAGAAAATCAAACCACAGTTTCCTAGGTGTAGTGGGAATTTATAGGGAATGAGAGCCACCAGGAACTTGAGCATTTATGTTACTCGTTATAAATTTTTTTGTTTAAACTGCAGTAAATTAAGACTTAATGATCAAGGGTGCAGGAATGAGGATTAGAGACCAGATGGGAAGAGCTGAAGGCTCTTTGCTACACGCTGTGCCACTTACTCTTTCTGGTCGTTAATCCCAGAGTCTGTTCTGTCCATAAGTACTGCATGTACTGAAGTGCAAGATGAGTGTGAAGATAATTAAGAATACGCCTATCAGTGTTAGCTTCTTCTGGCTCTGAGTGGCCCTCTCCAGATCGTGTGGGCATGTCTGCAATATAATAAAATTTCTAGAGGTGTGGGACTTTGGGTTGGGTCCCTGTGAATTTGCATGGCTTTGCAAGAAGGAAATGAAGAAGGAACTGTGTTGTAGATGTTGTGAGACTTAGTGGGTAAATCAGGAGCCAGAAGAGGGTGCTCATTAAAGTTTGGCCAAGTACATTATTTTCTATATACTTTTAGCCAGTTCTTTGCACGCAGACTTAGTTATCTCTTAACTTGTTTGGTAGTTCTATTCAGT
>VZTV01048361.1:0-15026 GCA_013400875.1 Anhinga rufa
ATTGAGCAGAGCAGAAGAGATAATCTGTATTTTAAAAATGGCAAACAGGGCTGTAGGACTGTGGTGCCCTTTTCAACAGCTGTGTGATATCCATGATTTTGGATTAAATGAACTTGAAAGTATGGCTTGATACTTTTGCTCTTCTAACAAAGCCAATCAGAAGTAAATTCCTGGCTCTCCCATGCCTTAGTCCCTTCATCCCCCCCATGCTCTCCTTATCGTTCATTATCCCTTCGGTTGCGCTCTTGCAATTGTTGGTGCAGTTTTGTGCTGATCTGCCTCTCTNTCTCTGAAGTGATACACCGAAGTTTCCAAACCAGTGGGGGACTCCTTTGTTTCAATAGTTCACTTTGCAGCAAGGTCAAAAAAGGAGTTGTGCCAGTGTGAGAAAGGGGGGGGAGGAGGGGAGGGGATGGGATGCTCCTCTCCAGGAGGGGTCCTCTCAAACCAAGTGTGTTTCTGGAGGAAACATATTATCACTGCATCCTTCAGGCATTGCATCTCAAGTGTTTGAAGTCTGTAGATTACTAGCATAATGTAGAAGGTAAATGTAGTGAAACCTACAATTGCTCATACCATATATTAACTCTTTTTTTTTTAAGTGATCCTACAAGTTATTTGAGGAAACTCACTAAAAGCCATGTGCTGTATTCTGGCCATAAGGATCTATGACGTTTCTCCCTAGGATACAGAGATTATCCTTCAATTCCTACTTTATTTAACTTGAAACTGAACTGCTGCTGGGGACCACAAATAGCTCAGTCAAGTCTGTGCTGCAGAGTCTTGGAGCAAAGAAATTAAGAGATTAGTCACGCCAGCTTGCCAGGAGGCTATTGCCTTATATGCAATACAGAAATTGCAAAGAGGAACTTCTGAATTATGAAACTGTGCAGTCATAGAAATACATGAATAGCAGCAACAGCAGAAGACACAAGTGAGTCAATGTTGGAGTCGGCGTTGCCCCACAAAGCCAGGAACTGATAGCTGAAAGACTGTGTTGTTGCTTTGTACTTGGGATCGAAAATGTTCTGTCAGGCAATACTGCTCTGTGGTGGCTGGATCCCTACATGCTCTAACATGTCCAAACCCTGAATGACTTGTTCAAAGAAAGATTTTTATTCAGGAAATCTTTGTTTATGGCTCCTTTATCACCTAAGAGGAGATGGCTTGCATACGGGAGACTGCACCTAGCCCAGGAAACCTGGACTGAACTGCAGGTTTAGTGGCCTGAGCCTGGAGATGAGGCAGTGCAGTGTAGAGTTGGGACAGCAGTCCTGGCTTTTTGCATTTCTGAAGTCTTCGGGTTGTACGTGACACCTTGGGAGAGATGAGGCTTCTGTGAGGGATGTGCGTGTGTTATATACGTCCCATAGATGGTGTAAAGTGGCCTAATAGACCGTTCCTCCCACGGTAGCTGCTAGCATGTAGAAGTGGGCAAAATGGGTTCCCTAGTGTATGCTGGCATCTTATTTAATGTAGATCAAAATAGTTTTAATCACACTAGCGAAGGAGATGATCTGTGGAGCTTCTGCTTTGGTCTGAATATCTCTGCGTGTTTCTTCTATGGCTTGGACTTTTTTTTTTTTAGTAAAAGCAAGGCCAGATATACTGTGCTTTCAAAACTAACTTTAAATCATTGGTAAAGTTAAATTAGGAATAAGAGTTTGTTCTGTGACTACCTCAGTTTCCAATGAAGTAAAGATATTCAAAAGCTTACAAGCCCAGATCCTAGTTCTTAATATCTAAATTATTATTGTTGTTGATGTTATTATTTGGCTTAGATTTAGAAACACCAAGTACTGAAAAAATATTAGATTTCTGTGTTCTTCTTCCTACACAAAGACACCCACAATTCTCTCTCTAATATAACTTTCCATCAGGGCAACCGTTGTCAGGAACAAAAAATCAGTATGGCCAAGTATTTCCCACTGCCTCCACCCAGTCAGGAGGCTGTCGGATAAATGTGATTTAGCGTGCACGCAGATGGAAGTGGGATACTGAGGGAGTTTTGGTTTTTCCTCCTTTACATTGGTATCTCAAAGAAATGAATAAACTTGGTAAACTCAGAAAATCTCTTTGATTCCAGCTTCAGAAGCATGAGAAAACGTCTAGAGAAGTAAAAATCTCCCTCTTCGATTTTTCTCTATCTGTGAGATAGTAGATATAAATCTTTTAATTTCATTTAGAATTTCAAATTTTTGAATGCTGATTATAAAAATAAATTCAGGCAATGAAAGTCTATATTTTGACCTTTTAAATATGTTAACTAAAATATCAGAGTAGAATGATGCTGGACCCAAATTGTACCTTCCGACTTCGCCATACCCAATTTTGACGATTCAAAGCTGGCTTTGAGTTTGGGGTTTTTTTCTTTGTTGCTTTTTGGGTTTGTGGGGTTTTTTTTGATCAGGACATTTTTCAAAAATAGCTCTTCCCTATAAGGAATTTTTGATAAATCAGGATTTATTTTTTTTTCCTCCTGATATGAAAACTTCCTACTGAGACATTGGCCAAAACTTCTCACTTCCAGGTTTTGGACCAGGGACTTGAGCAATCGCTAATCTCATCAAATATCTATTTGACAGAATGCATCCTCAAAGGATGGCTATCAAATTAAATTAAGGAAATTTAACTAGAGTAGTCCATTAAAAAAATCTAAAAATGGGATAAATTGTCAATGCTAAGGATAATCAGCCTTGAGGTTTTGCAGCTATTCACTGAGAATCTTAGTATGGTACAAACAGATTTGGGTTTAAAGCCAGACATATAACAGCTGTGTTGCTGGAAAATTAGGAGGTCTTATTCTAAATATTTTAAGCCAAAAGAAATGTTTAAGAAAATCTGCTATACTTCAAAATGTTCTCATGTGAGCAGCCCCATTATCTTCAGGGGAAAAAGGACTAATTCACTGTTGCTAGATCTTGTCCTTAACTGGTAGTGTATTTATATTCCTAATTCAGGAAGGAAAAAATGGAGAAAATCCCCAATTCTGGAGAATATAGTTGAAGTTACCCAGGTCCCTTACAAAAACAACTTGTTAAAATACAAAGAAAAACAGATCTATCAAAAATCTGAGAGGATTTGATTTCGAACTTTAGCAACACCAACAGATCTAGCTATTTCTTAGGTTTTTTTAAATGAATAAAACACGTGGGGAGTGGTGGGTTTGTATTTCACTTCCCACCACCTTAGTGCTGGGAGGAGCTCAGTTAGTTGGGGTCCCAAGGTGGTGCCTCCGGCACCAAGTTAGAGGGAAGCAGCAGAGGGGTGGGTAGAAGCTACGAGGGGCAGTGTGCTACATTTTGCTTACAGCAAATGGGTAATTCTTTTAAGAAATGGAGGAACACAAGAATGTTAATTGTTACTCATCGTCCGTGCCGAGTAGAGATGCTGTGTTTACCAGTAACCTGCTGGGTGCCACAGGGTGGTGAAACCCTCAGACTGTGGAGAAATGATCAGACTTTGATCCTGCTACAAACATTTCAGTTATGAAGAGCTGCTTTGGGTTCTAGCTCTTAGGGAAAGTCATCTCTGCTCGGAGAGGCAGAAATGAAGAGGGTCACTAACGCGTGCTTACTAAATAACAGTTTGTGACAAGCCACACTGGTGGTAACTCGAGCACTCGCTGGGGTATGAGATGGGATGAAATTCAAAGGATAGTGGCGTTCAGGAGGTCTGGTCTCCTGGGAACAGCAGGTGTGAGGATTCTGCCACCAGCACTGCAGGAACCCTGCTTTGCAGGGAGGTTTATATGGGTTGGATGCTTCTATTCTGCCTCCTGTACTAGCTAAATTTACAAGAACTTCCTGTTCTTGCAACTTTGCTTGTAAAATTTGTTCAAAATTATCCAATTAGCCTCCCCCTTCAGAGTTCCCCAGGGTGGAGATAACACTGCCTTAAGTGGCCAGTATGCAACTTGTTATCCCTGTTATGCTCAAGCTTTCTTGCAAAAACTGAACCACATGGCTTGGGGTGGGGGAGAGGACGTGCGCTTCTATGTTTCCGCTGAGAAACGTAGCAGTTCATGTTCTGGTGCAGCAGTTCAGCCCAATTCCTTCAGGGGATTTGCAAGTATTTGACATATCTGAATTTAGCATGTTGAATCCTTTATAGGGTCTCTCTTTGCTTAACATGCTCCATTTCCACAGTACTCCATTTCAGTGCTCCATTTCTACAGGGTGTTGGGAGAGAGCAGGTATCGTGCCCAGGCCAGTGGGCCTGTCCTGCAGCAACATCTCCTGGCAACTGGCAATCTTTGGGGTCCTTGGCACCAAAGTCTGAGAAGGAGACATCTCTCTGTAGATCCAGTGCTCCCAACAGCAAACCCACCCTCCTTTCATTGTTCAGAGCAGCCGCCAGGTTAGAAATGAAGTGGCTTGAAAATATTCGGGGCATGCAGAAGCTGGGACAGGAGTTGGGAGAAGAGCAGGGAACAGGGCAGGTTGGCTCTTCTGAGTCGCGTTTGGTTGGAGCCCTGCTCTTGTACGCTCTCCTGCAGCCCAGTGACCACTTACTCATACTTGCAATATGGTGTGCTGACCTACTTTAAAATACTTGATTTCAGCCGAGTCCCACTCTGCAAACACGGCAGTAGGTTTGCTTCAACGCCTGCCTTATTTTCCTTTCCCAGATTAACTCTTTAGTGGAATAATTACTGTATAAACTCCAAAGCCCAGCAAGCTGCTCTGCATTCCAGTTTTGCAGGAAGTAAGATCTGAGCTTGCCAAGTCTGCTCGTTCAGCTGCAGCCGCTCGGCATCCCGAATTTCTGCGCCTGTTAGCGGGGGTTTACGTAACAGGCGCACACTGGGTCTGTGACTTTTATTTTTATACAGAAAACCAGAAATGAGAGAGTGTGATGTGGCAGGAAGCAGCTTGTATGAAATGCACAAATGGAGATTGAAAGATGACAGTAATATGTTTTCAATGCTAAGTTAAAGCAATGAAATACTCGCTTGAGCAGCAACTCTGAGGTCGCCGAGGCTGGCTTTAAAAGGTATAAATGAAGTAAACCTCGAAAATTGCATGGTCAATTTATTTGACAGCATGAGCTTAAATTACACTAACAGCTGTTTTAACAACTGTTTTCTTAATAGACAGAAGTGTTGAGGCAGCTGTCTTTCTTTTTGGAAACATGATGATAAAAGCAATAGGGTTACAATAGTAACCTCCTCCTGTGAGAAGACAAGGCAGTTAAGGTTTGAACCACTATGTCGGGGCCCCGAGAGCACCGCTGGCCCCGACCAGCCTCCCCTGGAGCCTCTGCCCACAGACTGGGGCTGTGCTTCAGATCAGGCTTCCTGAGTGTGCCCATCTCCAGCCCTGGCCCTGCCTCCTGGATGGGTCTTGGATCTGTGTCGTGGCCTTGTCTCCAGCCCCATGTACTTTTGCTCCTGACTGGACCCTCTGCATGGACCCTGGGCCCAGTTTATCCCTTCGCTTTCTCTGGGACTGCTGATGTGCCAGCACCCCGCCCTGCCTGTCCTGCTCACATGCTGAGAGATTGCATCTTGTTGGTGAGGGGGCTGTCTGCGCGTGGTCGCCTGGGCTCCTGGCTCTTAGGTTCCTGTGGAGCAGCCCTGCTCCTCCAGCTGCTCTTCTACCAGCCTTCGGTGTGGCACGTCCTTGCTACTGCCTGCTGAATTACACACAGTGCTCCGGCTGGGAGGTACCGGACAGCTGGCACGTAGCAATGCATCCCAGCTCTGCTGTGGTGTGTCTGTTGAACTCTCCTGTGCTTCATCAAAGTGCTGCAGAAGGTAATGGAAATCAGCCTCATCCTGAGGAGGATCGTGCCATTCATGCATCTCAAGGGGCAACAAAACTTCTCAAGGCATCTGGCTGCGCGTGACTAAGCTGATTGCCAGCATGTTTCCTGACCTCTCTTTCCGGGTCGTATCTATTTCCCGTGTACTGGGGGCATTGATTGCTTCTTGGGATGAGCTCAGACTTTTGTTTAACAAATTTCCTGTTGTTGTCGGGACCAGAGCCGGGGTGGCGCTCAGTTTCTTCAGTGTTCTTCCTGTGGTGTGTTACCAGCCTTTGGGGCTCTTGCTGCAAGCCTGAACCTTGCTGACGTTTGTTGAGAAGTATTCTATAGCCTGTGGTGATATATGGAGCCCTTCAGGGCTCAATAGCTATAGCACAGATATCTTAGACTTGAGCAAACAGAACTCTTAAGCAAGATGCCTCGGTCCTGGTTTCCCAAAAAAAAAAAGAGATGATACAAGAGGAAACTGCTTTTCACCTCTATACCAGGTGTGAAAGTTGGGGTATGCTTGATCTCTGATGTGTAGGGTTGGGACAGCTGTGACTTCCTCTGCTAGAAATCAGAAAGACAGTTTCTCTCTACTTGATTCTGGCATGAACAACCTAAAAAAAAAAAAAAAAAGCCTGGCAAGCAAGCAGGACAGACCAGGATACTGCCTCCACCCCTGCTGCAAGCGGAGGGTGAGGTCGGTGGTGTGGGTGCTAAAGAGCAGGCTGTGCTGTACTAAAACCTGGTGTTCCGTGCATATTCCCTTCCTCCGTTCCCTCTTACTGACTGGCCCTAATGGCTCTGCCCCAGAAGGCGAGACCTCCCCTGGCGCAGCCCATCCGAGGTTGTGCTCATCTATTGTAGACAGGCCAACCCTACCTAAGCCAGGACCTGCAGCTCCAGCAGCACAGCAATGGCTAGGCTTCACCTGTTGGGAATGACCAAATGCTATCTAAAAGCAAATGTGTGTTTTGAAAGGAACATATAGCAAAATATCAGTGAATTATGAACTGCGGTGTGAGGTGGTCCTTTCTAAAGATTAACTAGAAATGGAGTGGGGGAAACAGCCTGCCTGTCCTGTAGCATTAGAATCCAAATACAAAAAAAGATGGAGGGGAAGTGGGCCATAATTCATTTACCAGGATGCTATAGCTCTCATTTCACTTCACTCCAGTAATAACTAAATGAAAATCCAGATCGTGTGTGAGCACATGAAGAAATAAACAATTCCTGTGTATTTCGGAGAAGAATGAATTTCACATTGCTGTGGTTCCCAGTGGTTCCTCAGTTTACTTGGAGATGGTCCTTATCACAATAGTACGTTCTTTAAAGATGAGCTAAACTTGTTTTTGTTTTGAAATTACATACTTCTACATCATCAACACCCTAAGGAAGACACTTTGTAAACTTTTCTTGTAGTACAGTTTTATAATGGCAAAAACAGGCTAAAATAGATGTATGAAATTTAGAAGGTCATGAGGTACTGCCCATATCTTTTGGGGTTCCCTGAAAAGATTGTTAACCCAATGCTGGAGAATTCTGTTGCTTCAAGTACTGCCCCATCTGAGAGATCACTTAAAAACTATGGCTCTCTGGGGATGAGGAGAAGTATCTTACACACTTCTAGCACTGTTTATTATTATGAAAGCTAATGGAAAAATCAGATTTGGAAAACATATTATCCAGTTTCTGCGCTACTAGAAATCCAGATATTTTATGAAGAATTTTAATCCTTTCTGCTAGAGATCTCCCATCCCTTTCCTTGTGCTTTGCTCTGGGCTCTCTGTACAAATGAGGTGGAATTTGTGTGAAAGTCCGAGCAGCGCTTTGGTCCTTTGCGCAGGCCTGACTGGGCTGTTGATCACTTTTAGATCTGATTTTTAAATCTTGTGTAGAGTATTTAATAGAAGGAATTTTATAAACAGATTAATTAATTTTTTTTTTAAGTTGAGATTTTTTTGAAACTATAAATGAAACCACTTCCCAGTACACTTAAGTGCTCCATATTGCATTTGTTTCTATCTGGGGCACATTCCTGTTGTTCAGATTGCCTGCACTTACGTATGTGCATTTGTCCCTGTGATGGATGATCTTATTTTGTGCAGCTAACGTTTTTGGGGAAGGCAGTCTGTTTCAGCAAACTCAACCAGGTGGGAAAGGAAGAATTTGTACAGATCACTGCAACTCTCGCACGCGAAGGGAGTAAACTCATTTAACCTTTTAAGAGACAGGTTTAGGCTTTCTCCCATAGATTCCTCTTAAATGGGTCATTTTACTTCCTCCTTCACTGTATGCTTCAGAAACTAGGAAGGACTAGAAACTTTGTGTGGCAAGACCTGAGCATCTTGTGATCTTCTTACCACCTCTTCCCAAGAGACATGTGCATCTGCAGCTTTTTGGAAAAGAAAACTGTAAGAAAGAAGTATTTTCAGTGTAACTTGATTAGCAAGTCAGCTGCAGAGTGTCTGGAGCACTAGCAAAGGATCTCTGTGCCAGTTTGTTTTTGTAGTCAAGAACCTTTTGCAGGCATATGCTCATTTATGCACAGACTGCTTATGGACCTCTGGCACAGACTTTTTTTTTAACCAGCAGATCCTGCAATCTATTTCACCACCACCCTTCTCTCCTATATGTGTTGCTTGCCAACTGTAATTAGTGGGCTGAGTTTTATGGACAATGCACGAGCATGCTCTCTATATATGTCCTAATTCTGGCAAAAGTTGCGTTACCCAGGCCTCACTATGAGCTATATTTCTGTATGAAATCCTAGCGTGCGTGTGTGTGTTGAGCAGGCTGTTGAGTTGGCTGTTGGAAACTTATCTTTAAAGCTTCATTGCAAGCCAGAATATTTTGAAACTTGGCATGCTGCTTTTGGAGTGGATGCAGTTCATTTAGTTAAATTTGGGTCTGTCTCCTGCTCTCTTTTTATAGCCCAGGTTCCCTAGGGTAGAGGGAAGTACCTAATTGCAAATCTGTCTTGCCAAGTACTCGGCAACTAGAGCTTCTCCCCACAACGGGGCTTATCTCTAAAGCAGATAACGTCCATTTGGAATAACCTGAAGCTTTAGGCTAGCAAAGGGCAAAGAGTTTTGAAGAATAGTTTAAAGGTTTAACTCAAGTATTTGTAACACTCTTATTCATTTCTAGACACTGTGGATACAATACTTTTTGAACGTGTCATTACTTGAAAAGAGTGTCTTTTAGCAATCTTAGCTCTATTTTTTCACCACCTCTTGCGCTTTTGTCCTTGCCCACTATTGATTTAATGTGGCATTTTAGGATCATTGGGTCAATAATCAGGTTATGAAAATATTTGGTACCTAAGTAGCATGCAAATATATATATATAATTAATTTTCAAGAAATTTACAGGCTTTATTTGAATCAACTAGATTGCTAGTGTTTGAGAAGTACTTTTATGGCTTTGTGTATGTTACAGAAATCTGGCATCTGAGTCAGTGTTTGCAGTATGTGCATACCAAGGAGCGCATATCAGTAGAGCAGAGGTACCAGCAGAATTAAGGGCCTGCAGTTGCTGCTGGTCAGTACTGTAAATCTACAGTACTGCAGAGTCAGCACAGGCCCCACTTGAGCAGAAACCTAAACATCTGTTTAACTTTAGGCATGTGCTTAAGCTTTTTTGACGTGAGCTGCTAAGTAAGGGGAGTGGTGTCATTTTTAATTGCTATTCTGAGTGCTTTACTTCACAAGGTTATGCTTAGGAAGCACTTTTCAAGCAGGATGGAGTTCGTTCCCTAGCTTCAGCCTGCCTTCGCATAGCGGGGCAAGATGCAGTCCCAAACTCGCTCTCTCTTCTTTCTCTCCATATGCTAGGTTGCAGAGGGGGGAACCTTGGGTGCCCCAGCCTACAAGGGAGCTGTAGCTTTTTCATTTAAGTCTCCAGCCTGGACAAGCAAGGGATGGGGACTGCAGGGCTGCTGAGCACGCACCTGCCCCGGCATACAAATAGCCTACAAAATGCTTAGTGTTCGCTTTTCACTTTGAGACAGTGTGGTGTGTTCAGTAATACTTCAGTGCGTAGGCTGACCAGTATTCATGCAATTATCTGAGGAGCTCTGGCTGTGAAAACTTGCAGTGGGCTTGTTCCTTCTTACTCCTCCAAGCTATGAAAATAAACATCTCTGCCTTTTGGATGGAATTCCCTTCACATTTCATTTTTTTGCTGCTCCTCCTGTGTGTTTCCATCTCATCTATTTTCTTCTGGTGTTCGCCTGTCCAGACTCTAGCTGTACTCATGCTGGTTATTAGCTTGAATAGTCTGTGTACGTATATTCTATGTATTATTCTGTAATAAAGTTTTGAATTAAAATCTCAGTTTCATAGCTCTTATGATAGCAGGGTCAAAGAGAATCTTTTGATAAGAGCTGTGCCTGAAAACACTTGGAGGAAATTACAGTCGTGCCCCGACACTGATGTGACACCTGAAAAGCTACTGGCAAAATAGCACTAGTCTGTAGCCATCGGTTGAGCTCAGTTCTCCCAGACAGTGGAAACTGCTGCTTTGTCCCACCTAGATGACTCTTCTGACTCCTTGGTCACCAGCAGGTTTTGGAAGAGTTGTTAAAGATCCCTCCTGTGCTTAGGTCTGGTGTACCTAATTACATGTTATAAATTTGATAAACTCATTTCTGGGGAGGAGAATGGGGGGGAACCCCTTTTGCTTATCATTATCAGAAGGACTAATTTCTGAACCAAGGGAAATAAGGCTTAATAGCAAATGGCATGTTTCTGTTACTATGTGGAGCAGTTCAAGAAAAAAAGCCAACCCAGAGTAGGAGCGCAGGCCAACAGGAAGATCTCCTTCCATCAGAGTGGGGGGATGTTAATGACTCGTTACAGTTTGTTTGATGGGAATTAGAATTTATTGTGGTATCTTGTAGCATCCATCTTTCAGTTCTTGGTCTGTTTTGATAAGGAAAAAATCCTGTGCTGCTGTATCCAACTCTGTTTCTCCTGATAAATAAGCTGCATATCTTTAAAAGCCATCTATTACCCTCTGTTTGTCAGTTTTATAAACTGGAAAAGATTAGTGGGAAGAGAAAGGGAGGGTTGCTGCTTGTGTTGTATACAGGGCCTGACGGCGTCGGGGAGGCGGCAGGCTGCTCCCACCGAGCGGGGGGCCGGGTGGGCGGAGGGGATGTCCTGCTGGGGCACTTCCCTACCATTGCCTCCACACCTGCAGCTCCTGCCCCGAAACCCTGCGTGGCCCCAGGCGTGAGGAAACAACCGTGCACAGCGCTGTGATGCTCTCCGGATCTGGGGAGCTGCTGGAGCTGATCGTTGGGACCGATGTGAACTGTTGAAGAGCGATTTCTTCTGCTGGGCCATAAGCGGTGCTCTGGAAAAGCTGCCCTCCTGGTAATCACCAGCTTGAGATCCTGCGGCTGGCGGCGCTGCTCCTCTGCATCCACAGCTCCCTTGCTCAGTCGTACGGGACACTGCAAACTGCGCCAGCTGCGGTGCTTTTGGGACCATGACTTGCCCCTGCCCCGAACACTGAAACCAGCAGATGTAGCTTAGCATTACGTCCCCACTTTCCTCCACCCCTTCCTTGGCAGGCTTCTAGAGAGCAACGGGCATGGGATGCCTGCCCTCCAGGCACACAAAACTAAGAGAGCGAGAACAGCCATCTAGAGCTGACTTACCCCAGCCTCGGCACCTCGCAGTGGGTTTTGAAACACGCATGCACACACGGAGGAGGCTGTGAAGCCATCTTGGGGCCCTGCTGACCAGCTGCCCTGTTCTGAGACATGAGCAATCCTCTCCCACCATGTGCGATGATTGCAGGTGTGTTTCTTGTTTCACTACCTGAATTTTTCTTTTGACCTCTTATTTAATGTAGTCCTACTTTTTAGAGAAGCCTTTCTCATACTTTCTAGTAAAATCACAAGGAGGAATTATTTTCCAAACTCCCTTTTGTTGCACCGGAAGATACAAAATAGACCTGCTGGGATTAACCCACACAACATGCACATGGCTGAATCACAGCACTGAATTTCTCCCCTGGATATTCTGAGACTTCTTTGAACGTTGCAAATTAGCATTTCACTTAGGCTGATACTAGCAATAGGGGATGAGTGACATTAATATTTGAAACTTGTGTGGTAAATCTAATTTTCAGGTTTGCGTGCCAAAGCTTTAGCATGTACTGAGGCACTTAAAACTGACATATAGATGTTGTAGCTACAATTTAAATGTGTGGTATGTCTCAACACTTCATGGCCCTGATATACAAATATTACAGGGTTAAAACCAGCGAGTTGTAAGCACGATGGTATGGCTACCTCTTTGGAATAATTAGTACATGATAGAATAAAACAACTCCATCTCACAAACTGTGATTATGGTCAGTCAGCACTTGAAAAACAATTGGTTCGGTAGAGTAATTTTAAATTTTTTACCTCAGATTATACTGGGAGGCCATAGGCAGAGTGAAGCATGTCGGGTTATACTCTCATCTCCAAGGATCAGTACGTAGTCCTAAAGGTGGTGTGAGAGCAGGAGCCGTGTCGGTCAGCAGCCATCAGCTGAAGCGGCACAGTAATGTCCCACCAAATTCGTTAGGGTCCCAAGTGGCTAGAAACAGTAGGTTTTATTAATCAGCTTTATGTATTCTATGAAATTTGTTGGTGATGAATCTTCATGGGAATATTCCAGGGAAAAGCCCTAGATTAAGTCTCACTTTATAAGCTCTGAAAGCAAGCCACGGAATGCAGTTCTGGAGCACTGTTGGTCCAGTATATTTGCATCCGTGTCCAAAATAATTTACCAGGGATTCTGCAGTCTTAATTTTGCGGCCTGGTAGGAGAATTACCATATCTAAGCCATAGTGCGTCAAATTAATCGAATAATTGATTTTTAGCAAATGAAAAGCATAGCAATCCGGAGGTAACTCGAACCTCTCTCCCCTCCCGGAATGGGTTGCCTGTAAGTGAATATTCCAGAATACAGTGATTTTTACGAAGACAAATGGGGTAAATACCCATAAATTCAAGCTACATACTGTTTTTTCATGAAGCAACTGTAATGAACGTGACTCAGGTTACAGAGCTAGTTGCAAGCAGACCCACAATGGAAAACATATGCCAGATTGCACGTGCAGAGGATCTCAGCAAGCGATAACTGCTTGGCTATAAGCTGCGTGCAGGACAATTCTGTGCCGTGGTAAACTACTCTAGATCAATCCATTAAAACAAAAAGTACTAAAGGAGCAAAAAGATCTCTGATCGGAGTCTTGCACCCCCCCTGCAGTAAGTCTGCTCTTGTAGTCAGTCCCCTGACTTCTGGGACGTGGACAGAGCTGAGTAGCTAAGGCAGCCCGTGGGCGTGGGCTGGCAATCAGAAGGCAGATTAACTTTTGGGGGCATTTTGAATGCAACTTTAAACAATTTTTATAGCTGAATATGAATCTGGTGAAGGAAAAAACACATTCTGTTTATAGAAGCAAGAAAAAGGCTGGCTGTAGCATTTCGTGTCCTGCGAGTTCGGTCTCCAGCTGAGTCGCGCTTCAGCACTTTCCTCCAGCATAAGACAGGCAGGTGCACAGACAAACAGCAGAACTTTCAGCAGAAGTTAGGCTTCCTCTTTTGTTTGAAACTGGTATTCCCAGAGCAGATAAGACAAGACTACAGACAAGAAAAATGAAACGCTACAGAGAACTCTAGAATTTCTCACCTACACTGCCAAGTCCAAGTGAGGGGTTTTGATAAGGAAACCGAGACCTCTGAACCAAGCAAACGGACAGTAGAAAAGAAGCAGGACTGGAGAGAGGACTCATAGGACAACTGGAAATGGAAATAATCAGTGGTTTGCACATCATGCACAGTACTGTTCAAAGCAGCAAAAGAATCATTAAAGACAAATACAGTAACACAGAGTGGAGGAATCTGATCCTCTGGTAGGATTTTTTGGGAGAGGTGGTGAGAGGAAACAGGCATGGAAAATACGAGATATTTTACCAATGAGCTGCCTCCCGCTAGGCATGACCTGTGGCATCCATTAAACCAAATTCTATACCTTTTCATCATAAGCTAATTTTCTTCAAATATTACAATTGTTAGGCTACATCCTTATCTCTTCACGTTGAGAAGTAAAACTAACCATGCAGTATTTGTTACAAGTAGTTTGGTTTTGCCATATAAAAGAAATTGATTGAATGAGTACCTTAGGTAGAACGCTTCTTAGCACTAGCATTTTTGAAACAAAGGTATAATTAGGGCTTAGATTAAAACCTAACCCTTCTGAAAACCATGGAAGAACTTTATGCAAGAAAGCAAATAACATGGAACAAAACCACCCTCTTCCCTGCCATATCCCCACAGGAGGATTTAAGTCTTTCCAGAAATGGAATAAACAATACTGTGGGGATACTCAGGAATGCTTATAGCGGTTAGTTTTTAACATGCTACAATAAAGCATTGCATAGGGATAAAATTCTTGCAGAGTCAAAGGACGTGAAAGTAAAAAGGGCTGAGTCATGGAGAGGCAGCATTAAGTATACAACAGGCACATTTAAACCCCCCCTTGGTTATCTGGGCCATGCTGTACCTTCCCGATGCAAAATACCCAATTTACTGGACCCCCACCTCAGTGGTACCAGAAATTTTTTGTTACCAGAGCAAGAAAACTCTCTATGCTGGCGTATGATCAAAGGGACTATCCGATTTCCACCCACTGTGTGCAGGCTGCCAATTTAAATATTTACTACCCCTTGAACTGGCCAGCCAGGAACGCGGCAGCAGAAGTGAGTATGAACCACATATGTACCGCCACTGACCTGGTACATGTTCTGTTTGCTGGAAAAGGTACAAGAGGAATTTGAAGTGAACACGCTGTGGCTACATTAGTAGAAAAATTCACTATGTGCTTTAAAAAACCCAAACATAGAACACCCCTCCTCCCCAAACGCCCATTGACAGTTATGCTGCAGCAAGAACGTTGCTCGAGTATTGCGCTAGAGAATTGTCCTTGCTATAAGCCTACCAACTGAGAGCTATTGTTTCATTATANTGAGAGCTATTGTTTCATTATAGAATAGGAATTTATGAAGCCATTAAATATTAATTTCCTTTAAAACGCTGTTGTTCGATTAAGTGCCTTCAATGGTTAGTAATTTTTCTCCCCATAGCCCAAGTGTCTTTGAAATGTGATGATAAATTGAACAAATGGGAGAAAACTGGGGGGGTTTTGGCTTCTGTTGTCTTGCGCGCTCTGCCTTCAGGAGGCAGGAAAATTCAGGTGTGGCCTGCT
>VZTV01048378.1:0-39631 GCA_013400875.1 Anhinga rufa
TAGGGAAACTGAGGCACAGATCAGTCTCTCTTGGGCAGCCCTGCGGCAAGCTGGTTGTGACGGCCAACCCTTGCACCGGGCTGCCAGCCACCAAGGTCAGGGTCCTCTCCTTACACCTTGCCGTGTGCCGTTTGGTAGAGATGCACCACATTTGAACAACTTCTGCTCACTTTGGGCTGAAACACTGAGCACCTGTAAGCTTCTTGGGCTTTAGCTGTCTCAAGAGGCAATTGATACAAAAAAGGCATTAGCACTGGTTGCTTTAGTGGTATTGACATGCAAAGCTTTGATGCATTGCAAAACATTATCCTGGACCAAAAATAAACCTAGCAAGTGATGGTGGAAGTGCTTCAACACCCAGGAGTGACGGCCGGAGCCGCGGCAGGGGGAGCTAGGCCCGGATGTTAACTTTATCCCCATTTTACATACCAGAAAACTGAGGCATGGCAAAGAAAAGCAACTCGCTGCTGTATTGATACCATGAAAGCATAGCCCCTCAAAATCCTTCCTACGTTATGGTCTCATGCGGGATGCCAGACTCTCCATCCCAGTGACAAGTACACATGAAGGGATTAACGCCTCCCAGTATGACAGCAGATGACAGAATTGTGCATGGGCATCTCAGTAACTTCAAAAAAGGTCCTTTCAACATTATTTGCCCCCCTTCCCTGAAATTTGCAAGCCAGAAAAAGCAGTATCAATCTCACTGCCTGGCAGAAATATGATAGAGACTGATTAAGCACAGAGATCTCAGGGAAGGAGTCTCCAAGGAATCTTTTCATTTGAACAAGGACCCTTGCCAAATGCCAGGAGAAAGACAAAAAAAAAAACCAGGAAAAAAGGAAAAAAACAATCCTAATCCTGGATCTTCACCATCAGCTCGCTTTTTCTTGCGCTCACAGGAGCGCAGAGCATCATAGACTCAAAACAGGAGAAGATGCTCGGAGATACTCGGAGGAGAGCTGTGGCTGCAAGCAAAAGACAGAGGGAGAGGAGAGGCAATGCAAACAGCAGCAAACATAAACAGTGACTCATGACACAGAGCAAATAAAAAGCGCTCTAACAGTTTTTGCAATTATAATTCAAACTAAAACAAACAAGAATGACAGTCCAGCACAACAAAAGGGAGGATGACAGTGATGGGAGGGGGGTGTGGGGACTCCATCACATTCACATCTGTTCCCCTCATCCCAGATGAGCAGCTCCAGAATGAAACAGAGAGAGGGAAGGAAAAATGTATGGGACAGCAGCAATTTCTTGTGATCTACATCTGTACTTGAAGTTTTCATGACTGCACTGAGAGCACAATTTATATCCAGAAGCCATGTAACAGTCTACAACACTGCTACTGATCTTGACCCCCAGCCCCCAAAAGCACCTCTAGCAACAGAAATAAAAAGTTTAACTTAGTGGGTTAATGAGTGAAATAGGCCTTGCGTGGTGGGTGGATGGAGAGAAGGCAACAGAGTGTGGGGAGAAATCACACCATCCATGAGGCGCACCGGTTTAACGGCTCTGCAAATCCTCCAGTGAAGCAGATTCACAATTTCTTTTGCTATTGCTTCATTACCTTCCTAGGGAGAAACTCTCCCCCAGTCTGCACCTTGAATTATTTTTTTTTTTCCCAGGCAAATAAAGGTATTTTTCCCCAGTGGGTACTTAAAAGCTGATCATCATCCTTTTTAGAGAAGTCTTTTATGAGTCAGAAAATGTATTCCCTTCACTCAGGCTTATATTTCCAAATACAAGTCCTTGAGCTTTCCCTCTCCGGCCTCATTTGCCAAGCCTCCCATCTGTGCGGTTCATCTCCAGGCTTGCAAGTGTGACCGCTTTCCTCCTGCCTCGCACTGCCCAGCACCCCTCAGTGCAGCAGGAAGCAATTATCAGCCTTGTCTTACGCACAACGCTTCTGTAACGATGACTCAGAGAGAGATTTGACTCCTTTTCTCAAACCTCAGGAGCTGTTGACTTGTTTGAGCTGGCCATCCACACCAGCCCCCATCACCACGTACCACCCTGCCCACTGCTCCTCCTCTTCCATTCGGTCATTTGGCTCCTGCTCCCTCCAGAGCCACCACCGCACCCTCTTCCTCCCTATACCTCATTCGTGTTGGTGCCCGATTGGTTTTGCTGTGCACCAAGACGATCTGAAATTCTGCTCACATCAGAAATGCTTGGTCGCATCAGCAGCCCCTCTTGTGCACTAACCAGTTACCCCATTAAAGAGGGAAGCAGGACAGATTTGCCTTTTTTTTTTTCCTCTCTCTCTTTATAAATAATCTTTTCTTCTGGACCCTATCCTCATCCTCCTCTGCTGTTCACAAATTGCTCTGGAACTTTTTTTAAGGAATCAGGGTCAGATTCTCTGAGCCCTCAGATTCTGGGTTTTCCCGTCTCCTCTCACTGAAGGTCTGGAGCGGGCTTTGCTCTGCTCCTCTTCCCTCCCCACCACACCCCGGGGAACACCGACAGCAATCACCAGTCATTCAGAGCTTGCCGAGACCAAATTTTCCTCAAGTCATCTAGAATAATTTCACCAAGCCCAGCTGACATGCGCAGTGGATAATCTCTTCTTTCTCTATTCACATTCCCTTACCTCCCCTATTCGAAAAAGTTACACGCCTGTGTATGTAATTACCATCACAGTTTTACGAGGACCGAAGCAGAGGAAGCGCAGAGCACGTCCGCCTCTTGCGACCCCTCATCTCTCCAGCCTTGCCCTGCTCCTCTATGGCCTTTCTCACACATTCCACATTTTTTGCAAGAACTTCCCCCAGTTTGGAAGCCTTCAAATAAATTCCACTAGAGGGCACAAAGGCAATTTCTCCTAAATGGAAACTGATGTCAGAAGGACTAATAAAATAATTACTAGCACCTCAAAGGTATCTCCAACTCCAAGAAAGGGATGCTTTTTAAACTGAGATATAGTTCTAACTCTCCAGGTACTACAACACCACCAAACATCTCTAGCATGTAGAGACTGAAAACCTAGGAATCCAAAAGTGACACTACTCTAACCAGATCTCCTATAGAACACTAAGCACTTTATCCAGCAATTTCTACACTGCCCACAACTTCTTGTTAGGCACAGACCACAGTATTAGCACAGCACTGGAGGCAGAAAATCCATCCTAATATTTTCTAAATTGAACTTATCCAAATTCAGCCTCAAGTCGCTGAACTTTTTCACGCTTTTCTTTCCTAGATCAAAAGAAGTTCTCTACCAGCAAAGATCTTCTGTTTGTGGATACTTTTAGATCATGATAAGTCACCTCCTGACCTGTCTTGGGTAAACTAAAGAGATTTTAGCCTTTAAAGCTCTTCTATACAAGCCAGCTTTTCCAGCTTTAAAGCTTGTCTAGTAAACTTCTTACAGGTTGAATCTATAACCATGACGCCTTAACCACTTCCTCACCAAGGAACGGTGCTGGTCTGTAAGAAATGTGTAAACTCAACGGGAAAGCAATTAAGTCAAACATCTGGTTCCCCAAACCCAAGGAGCAGGACGAGGGTGGTAAGTTCAGAGCATTACGCACCCTGAGAGCACCGCGGCCCTCAGGGTTCATCGGCCCCCCAGCCCCACCCACAGCTTCAGATACAGCAAGCCTTGCTTGACCCTACCTTGCTGACTTCTGTAATCCTGACAACCCGCTCTTTCATGGCCCAGGCTAAGGAGATGTCCAAGCGCTTGGTAGCCCACTCGTGTGCGGGTGCCTACTCGCACACCCACGCTCCCCTCCATGACGGGCTGTCCTTCGACGCGCACTCACTCCTCCAGCCTGAAGGCAGCAAGATTTGCTTTCTGCCTACAGCTGCCGGTGGATTTCCACTTACTGGAAGGTTTGGCTTGAACAGACCCAGCCCAGAGACTTTTGCTTATGGAAGAGAAGAGACAATAGCAGTACGCAGGTGCTTCCTCCCATTTAAAGTGTTTACTTGTGCAGCTTAACACAGTGACGCTATTGTGAGTTACATCTGCATGCTGGTTTACAGAGTTCAAAAGGTAGCACATAACAAAAGGAACCCCGAAATACTGCTTATTAAATTACATGCTGCAGATTAAGGGGTGGTTTTTTTGCTTTCTTTTTAAACTCTGCTTCCTTTGCCCATGCCAAATAAGAGGGTTTTTCCAACTATACAATAAAAGCAGTTTCAAATGGGAAATGATACATATTATATCAAAACAAAACAAAGAAAACCAACACAAAAGCAAAGAGTTTATCAGTATAACTCTACTGCCTATGCAGCAGCTCCTTATGGCATGGAAAGGACAAGTCTGTCAGCTGCCAGTGAAAGCTGAACTCAAGACCGTTATAACTGCACGTGCTCTGAGAAAAATCAAAAAGATCAAGAGAGAAGGTAGGGTATAGCTAAGCTACAACACAGAGCTAAGGAAAACATCAGTTCGAAAGAGGAACAAAGGCGTATTTGTTTTATGAGATAAGGCAAGCTGTTCAGCTGTATTCCACAGTAAACCCTTTGGCTTGGGACCGAAACAGGGAAGGAAAAAAAAAAGCACATGTGATTCTAATTTTATTGTCCTAAGCTTACATTACATGAATCAAGATGTTTACTAGAGGTGCCAGGCACTCAAAATCCATGGTTGGACCTTGTACATAGGAAGTATCATATGTGCTGAACATCTTGCAGTTCCCTCTACAGCCAACGAAGGCTCAAAGATACTTAGCACTTAACTGTAAAATAATAAACAACAACAATAATAAAAAATGTCAAGACACTTTTTCTAGTACCTAAATGAACTCAGAAATCCAACTTTATAGGCACTGATTTGTGAAAACCTCAGTCCTCCCAAAGCACCACCTGTTTACTGTTTGAGAAGTTTCAAAATAAAATATCCTCATATTCAAGATCCTGCAACTTAAGACTGCACCTCATTTTCATGTAAAACTACACCACAAAACACCAGATGTGCTGAAACCGATGCCACACACATTCCCATTCAACCCCGTTCTCTCAACATCAAAATAAATAGACTTGAGTCCTTTTGTCGGAGTGCCGTATTATTTTGTACCTTCCTCATGGTTGCAGCTATTTTAAATGTGCTTCCATTGAAATTTCCTTCTTGGTGGGAACACACTTAATGGGATTCAGCACTTTGCTCTCTGCTATCATCTTCTGAGATCTGGTGGGGCGATTGCTCAGAGAATGTCAGATCCACACTCCTTCCATTCTCCATCATCAGTGAAACTAGAAACGGCAATTAAAATCCCTCTCTCCGTTGCTCCATCACAGGCATGTGCTACAAGGTAAGTGGCAAGTACTGCTTTCACTGACACAAGTGACAATAATGCAACAGCTTAAAATTAACAGGTTAATAATTTTAGAGTTGCCTTTGTGCAGCTCAGAAATCCTGCGTCCAGCTTACCGGACTTCTCCTTGAAGTAACATAAGAACACAGGCAGATGTGTGCTAGAAACAGCTGCAGCAACTCCCGAACTCAACTGTGGACTAACAGTTTGGACCAAACCCGTTTTACCTGTGTTGAAACAGTCTGCCAGCACCCTCCCACCCCACCCCCCCACACTCTCCTCATTTAAAACAGCACTAGCAAACAGCAGATGGGCTTCATAACCTCTTAAACCACCATGTCTGTTCTGCAAGCAAAGCTTTGGCAAACGAAGGCTAAATGAGCATCTACAGTCTTCTCTAAGTTACCCACAGAAATGAAGACAAAGCATTGTGGGCACTGTGTTCTCAGGTATGAGCTCCAACCCAGGGTAACTGCCAGGTAGTCTCTGCCACAAATCACTTAGCATCACCCCGTGCAACCCATCCCGAATTGCTCTATCATCCCTTCCAGCAGCCCTGCACAGGGGGACCAGGGACCCTGCAAGGTGGCAGACAGGATGACAGCACTCATGCTGTCTTATTGTTGGTTTTAGTCTTTAGTCTTGCTGGACACAAGCAACCCAGGTGTTTTATCTTTGTGACTCCCATTCTACTGCTGCATGCAGTTCCTGAGGGGACATAAGACACTGTTGCTTTAGAGAAAATCCCACTGAAAAACAATTTAATGCACATTCACCAAAAGAGAGCATCAGAAAGTAAACAGGTGAAAGCAACTTCATTTACCAGCAGTAGCTTATGGATGCTCAGAGACACTGAGATTTATTATATACTGCCTTGGGCGGGCGGAAGGATGGTGAGAGAAGAATTTCTGGCTGTAAAACGTCTTAAATGCCAAAGCCCAAATGAGTCTTTACAAGATCTGTTACTTGTACTCGCTCCGAGGCTACAGGTAAGAGGGTGGCCCAAGCCATCACCGAGGACCCCCAACGTTTTCCAGGACAGCAATACAAGTCGAGGGCTTCAACCTGCCATAGCAGGTGGAGGGCTTCAGGAAAGCTGCCCCCTCCCCATGCCACTGCTGGGCACCACGTGCCGGTGTGCAAAGCCCCACACGGTCAGTGGGACAATGGTATCGGGTGGGCCAAATTGGGAAGAACATTAGGAAAGGTTTCTCCACAACTATTAGAAAATATATCTGTAGGGAAACACACTTCTGCAAAATCCTGAGCTCTTTTTTTGTTTTAAATGACTGAGAATAGAAGAAATTATTCATCCCCTAAGGACTGCAGCCTGAAAGACCTGAATCCTGCAAGCAGCAATGCACGGAAGTTGGGAATTAACACAACTGGAGTTGGCAAGAAGAACAAATTAAAGGTTTTCATTGTGGCAAATCAGGCTTTCACACAGACCGACAGTAACATGATGTTCAAAACTTTGTTGCATTACTTTTATGATTCCTCCCAGCAGCATGCAACAAAACATGTGAGCTGTAATCAATTTCTTGCAGCCTCATATAGATACTATAGGAATTTTGTCCTCTGTAATACTTCTTGCTCTCAAGGCTGCAATAAATAAGTCAGTTATAACCCTGCTGCCGCTTTGTCTCCTATCTTCTCATCTCAAGACACTGCTTTTCTTTCTTTTAAGCTAAGAGTGTAACCACTTTCAGCTTCAACAAACACTTTAAATGTAACCTGTAGCTAAACTCTAGGCAGAATGAAGCATTTTACATTCACAGGGGAGGAGTGGAGAAGAAAAGCTATTCTCCACTGTTAACATCACTTTCCTTTCATCTACAGTCTCTCTCCTGTATCAAGGAAGGGAATTCTGATAGCAAATCTCACAACCAACAACTCAAGTAGAATTTGACCTGGAAAGTCCAGGAGACAGTCACTAGAGTCATATCTTCAAAAGCTGCATGACAGGCACCCTGGCCATGGACACAGCCACTGATGAGGATGCTAGCGCTGGCCCTTGTACGTGGTTGGCAAGCCACCTTCTCCAGCACCACCTCGCTGCTCGAGGACAGTGTGGTGGTTGTAACTTAATGGAGACAGGAGAGGACCAGATGCTCAGCTCCGGGAGGGGCACGTACCATTGAATATCCTTCTTTTGAAGGTACAGACCTTCTGGGAGTTGAATCACCCCCCTCCAGGACCAAACTTCAGCCTGCCCTGAGCCCTGCCCAAAGCACCTCACACAGCAGATCCAGGAGCATCTATCGTGCTGGGTCCTAAGCTGTAGGGACATTGAGAGGGAAATTGCCTAGGCACACTTCAGGGTCAGGACTCAAGGTGAAACCTGAACTGGGCCCCTAGCCACTGAGAGAGCTCTAACAGACCTGTGTGTCACTGAGGCACTGAACTGTCTTGCTTCAAGGCATTGGCTTCATTTAGTCTATAAAGAAAGGCCATAGTTTGTCAGACCATAGTCCCATCTCAAGCAATTACAGCAGCGACTGCTTCAGGAAGAGAAGAGGACAAGTGCATGGTGGTGCTTCCCCTGAAGAGTACCCCACCTGGCAGAGGCTGTGGCTCAAGGACCACCTGAGCCAGAAGTGTTGTCTTGGTAGAACCCTGGTTGGGTTTCTCCCTGTCGTTCTCTCCTCCATTCTCCCTCTGTTTCATCCAAGGAATGGCAACTTCATCCCACCACTACGATAAAGCACCAGGGAGGGTGGGAAGCAGGATGAGAAAAGAGACACCTGAGCACACTTCAAAGGTTTCACACCCTTTGAACATTCATACATAACTGAAAGGGCTATATGTTTGTACTACAAGAAAGTACATTCCCCCCGCCCCCGAGACCCATCACGTGAGGGATGCTGTCATATGATAGCCTTGGAGGAGAATTTGCAAACTTGGAGAATTTGCTGTCAATAGTATTTTACTTTGTTTCTCAGTAAATGGACCAGAGCCCAGATCCCCGAGAGGTTCTGACAATGGGAGGACCCAGAAAAAATAAGCCAGCTTTGACCCAGCATCAGGGGAGGCCAAGAGAACCACATGCATGTATTTCATTTCACACTAACCTCCATTTGACCAGTTACATAAATAAATCTCTGCTTGTCCTAAGCACACTTTTAGAGATTGAAGGAGAATTTGGGAGACTTCACAATATAGCCAGGCCTGCTGGTCACTGCTTTGTGACTGAGCTCAAGGGTTTCATGAAATTAAGTATTAAGCAGGCAAGAATGGCATGTGTGGCCCATAAAACAAGGGAAACTGCGTTGAAAAAAAAAAAAAAAAAAAAAGGTAATCCAAGCTAGAGGGGTTAAAAAAAAAAGTACTTAGGGATTTGATATGTGATCATAATCACTTCATTTCCTTGCAGGCAGAGAAGCAGTAGCTGGTCCCCGGAGAAAATATCCCAGGGCAGCGAGAGACATGGGAGCAACGTGCCACTCCAGCCCCAGCACCGACCCCACAGGGACCAGACATACCTGCCGCTGCAGGGAGCACGGCAGGGACCTGCAGCCTTTATTGCTAGGGAAAGCACCGCGCACACACTCTGCACGAACGTGGGGCTTTTGCCTGATTAAAAGAACAAACCAAGAGGTACGTAGGACGCCCTGATGCCCTCTGTGCAGGAGGGATCTGGCACACCTTGTCGAGCAGCACACGTGCTGCAGCACTGGCAGCTGCCCATGTTACTGTGCTTCTGCTCCCCTCGGAGCAGAGGCTCCCCGGGGCAGGGACCGCACCTTCGCTAACGCATGTTCACCATCTCCCACGCTCGATTCTCCTAAGGCCCCGTTACTGGGGTTATTCAGAAACTGCTGTTGTGAAGGTGGTGCACTTAAACCTCACCTGAGCTTCCACTCGCTCGAATCAGTGGAGCTTAGACACTCACTAAACCCTGCAGCGCCAGGTCAGCTTATGTGTGCCGATATTCAGGGGAGCTTGATGAAAACCCTATCATTTTCTAACTGACTTAGTTAAACAGCTGCTTTCTTTCAATATAGGCAACGCATCAGAACAACGGCATGAAGACTCCCTAGATTAATACAGCAACTGCAATATGGGCTTGTGAAGGGGTATAAATCAGCCGAGGGCAGGAATGGAAGTCAAACCCCTAAACCCTTACACACACCAACTTCAAACGACCAGCTTCTGCGGCTGAGAACAGCAGCCGTCCCACATCCTCTGCAACACTGAGGCAGAGCAACATTTTGTACAGCTGACCCGAAGCAGCCGAGATGATCCCTCCAAAGGCACGCTCCCCGGGGCAGGTCAGAAGAAAGACAGCACAAGTCAAGTGAAAAATAAAGAAAACTTTCGGACTGCTTAAGACCTTTCTCACCTTGGAGGCTCACCCAGCACTACCACCTCTCCTGCATGTCCTGCCCATGGCAGAAGATGCTACCCACCATGATGGCCAAGGCTTGGCCCGAGTTTCCCATGGGGGAAGGTTCAGCTCAGGCCTCTGCAGCATGGGAAGCTGCAAGCAAGCAACGCAGCGGAGATGGAGTCACTGCTTCAGTGCACTGATCCATACAGACAGCAAGAGGCAGGGGAAGGAAAAAAAAAATGCACTAAAAATTCTTTTGACAGGGTGAAAAATGAAAGCAAAGTGAAACACAGCTCAATCTGTCAAAACAAAATCACAGCAAGCCCACTGAAAAGAAAAAACCACACAACTCAACTTGCATTTTCTAGTAGGCAATAACTGGTACATTTGTTTTCTTGAAGATAAGCGGGTGGGTTAAGTTTGCCAGACAACACTGAGCAGATTTGAAAGGTAATCACATCAGAAGCACAAATGATCAAATTTTGCAGCGGCTCTAAATACAAGCAGGGACATTAAGGATTTGCTTCCACCTTGCAATTCAAAAGGCTCTCAAAGAAGTTTTTACAGTTGCACTGGTGGGCTGATGGATGGAATCCAAAGTGCCTGATCAAGACAAGCTTTGCCCTTTCCCTTGGAGCTCACCATTCAAAGAAGAGGAGAGATGATGTTCTTAGTAGCAAACGAGTCACAAACTGGCATGGCAAAAGGTCCCATACAGTGCATTTTTGGTCAGGATGGTAAAGGTCAACCTAACATTCAGAGTACAGAGAACCCACTAACCTGGTAAGACAGTCCTAACCATGTTACCCAGACGATATTTTGAATGGTGAGACAGCTTGTAATTAGCTTAGGTGGGCCAACCTAATTACTTATGGCCTGAGGAAGCATCTCCCAATGCAAGAGGGGTACAAAATATATATTTATAGTTCTTTCCTGATAAGCTCATTATAAGCTTTCAGAGATGAATGACCACAGCATTTGATTGTTTTCTTGCAACCTGGAGATGCACGCAGTAATGAGCAAGTGAGCTAGGAGAACAAAGGCAGGGGCCGCATGGGGCTCTAAGTGAAAAAAAGGGAAAAAAAAAAAGAAAAAAAACACCCCAGAAAACCAGACTTCTGTTTCACTACAACGTGAAATTGCAATTTGCTAGCTTCATTTTGAAATGGACAATTATATGCATGCCCATTTTATAAAAATGTGTGAACAAGCATTTCCATAAAACTCATTTTACCAAGGCTTCAAGCATTAAAAATAGGAAATAATACAGCAGAAATAGTTAATATAGATGTGCAACACCCTATATTTATTCAGAACTGCATTCACACATTAAAAACTTAAAACCATTCTTCCAAATAAATCAGCATTAAAAAAATTCTAATTTCCCAATGTTTCCATCCCAGCAGACCTTTGCCTGCTCAGACCTTTATTAGCCATAGCAGGGTTGCAGGTGTGCACAGAAATCAAACTGGCACTGGCAAGATAGACGGGAAAAAAAAACATTTTTTTTAAAAAGTTTCCCTTTTCAGACTTTCATTTATTTTTTTCAGGGCATCTCCTAACATGTCTAAGTCTCCCCAGTACATACAGCTTTTCCAATTGCATCTGCATTGTTTTAATCTCTCCTCTTTATCACTCTACGGGTTGCCTATTTTTGCAAGGACTGAAATTCTACACTTCTGGTTTACAAATTTTCTACCTTCTCCCTTGAGGTTTCCCCTTTCATTAGAAAAACTCTTCTGTGTTATTGATCATCCTTCTCATAGCCGAGGGCTTGGTGTCAGGTACCCTACTCCCACGACACCCTTGCACAAAGCCAGGAAGAACAAGCCATCCTTGGCGTCAGCAAGTTTGGGCCACTTCATTTAGGCAAATATTTACATGTGTGCATGCCACATTTCATAATCAGATATTTATAAGTGTGGGGTATGCGTTGAGGAACTCTATCACATTGACTTTGGTTTCGCCACTGATTTTAAGAGGGCTGAGATCCTGCTTCTCAGCAGTAGCACACTAGAGAAGATTCTGGGCAGCATCTGTAGCATTTGAGCTAACCCCTCAGTAAGAGGTGGGAAGAGAAATGCAACTTAACCCATGGGTACAATTCCTCTGGCTCAAACTTTTAAGTCTCATTCAAGTGGTAGTTCAGTATTTTCATCGACTAAAATACATTAAATCATTAGAATCTGGTGGAGGAGGAAAGGAACACATACGCATATCTCTAGCTGTGTAATTCAAATGTCAAGATCGCCTTTGTTAATATTTACAAAGCCTAATAAAGTAGTGGCAAGTCACCAAGCAGCTCTAATGAGCGTTCTGCCTGCTGACCTTCAGCCAGTCGTGTATCCCTACACAATAAACCCGTCTCCTCCTTGGACAGGATGGTGAACGCTCATCAGCAGGTTGTGAATTCCAGCCCCACCTTTGGGAGCAGACAGCAGCATCGCTGCCAGACACGGGCAGGGCTGCCAGCAGATAGCTCAGCCGGCCATGTGGAATCCGTCTCACCAGACAGGCTGCGCAGGTGCAATTTTGGCTACACTTGGACCCTTCTGACATAGCTTTGCCTCTACACAACAGAATCCGGAGACTCCCATTACTCATCACCATCTCTATTTTGGTATGGGAAAAAGTAGTTTGAAGGTACAAAACTACAAGCAAAAAACAGTATTTGCTATTTTCCATTGGGATCAGAGAGGGTCTAATGACTTTTTATTTTTTTTTTTAGTATTTTTTGAAAGGCTCCTAATTATTGTGTTCATTTAAATGTGCTCTGCCTGGTGTCCCAATTAGCGTGATATATCCACAAGCTCTTAAATCACACAAACAAGACTTGGGGACTTGCAGCTCCAAGCAGAGCAAACACATACACCCCATGTGTAAGGGCATTTAGGCAGATCTCCACTTTGACTGTATTTTTCAACCATTAAATCAAAAGAAGTTCTCATAGGGTAGCTTTGATAGAAGGCGCTGCTAGAGCCTGCACTGATGTATCCTATGCCAGCTCGGGAGCTACCTTTGCAGTCATGCGTGTCTGCTGTACGTGAACACTCATGCTGACTCAAAGATGAGGTCCGGACTATCTCAGCAACAATCTCTTCCCATCTCTTTCTGCGGGGCACGCTGGGGTAAGCGCCCACCACCCCTGCAAGAGGCTCCACACATCGGTCCTTCTGTACAATGCCCTCCCAAACCCCGCAACAGGCTCCCCAGGCTCCCTGCAAGCCCTCTCCCTACGAGACATTGCTGCCGTGAGGATCCCAAACGGGGTGCTCACCCCAGAGGCAGCTGCCCACAAGGAGCACACGCCAAAATATCACCACCATGGCTTCCCAGCAAGCCGTGGTGTCTCACCACACAGAGGCCTGAGGACACGTTTTCCACAGAACTGCCGCGGTAGGACAGAGCTGATGCCCACACATGCTCCGGAAAGGCACTTCTCAACTATCAAATACTAAATAAAATCAAGAAACAGAGGCAGCAAATGCTGTTGTAGCTCTATCCCCTGTCAGGACATTTCCATAGAAAAAAACACCCAGGTCCTCTCCACCTCCCAGTTTCTCTGAAGATAACACCAACCGACACAACGGTTCACGCCATACATGGTGAGCCGAAGCCCACAGTCTGCGGGATTCAAAGCACAGTTCTAGTTTTCAATCAAACCCGGACCTACAACACAATTTTGGTGCCACGTTATTTGTACTTTTTTAATCTATTAAAAACCCAACACATTCTTCCACGCAAACTTAGTCCTGCAAAATAGTTCTCAAAACTGAGAAAGACAGACTGGAAAATAAAACTCCTTGATAAATACACAGAAATTTGCTCACGCTTTTGTAAGGCGTTACTGGAAATGACACGTACTTTAACAGGGTAAGATCTGGGAACTGCCACTCCAGCGATAACTGCTGTGACAAGCCCTGCTTCCTTCCTTATCCGTGGTCAATAAAAGACGAAATGCTCTAGAAATTAGTCACCTCCAATTTCCACTATCAGCAAGAACCTTAACAAAGAGCATATTTTCAATTATACCAGCCCCCCAAAAGCATTTACAGAAACATACTTTTTTTGATTAAAACACACAGAACAACTCACGCCCTGGGGGCTCACGGGCGGAGAACAGCTATTGCTCCAACCTCTCTCCTCCTCAGCCCAAGGAATAGCTTTTCGACACCTGGCTGGCTGCTTGGGGTTTGCAGCGCCCAGTGCAGAGTCCGGCCCCTCGGTCCCTCCGAGCCCCGCACATCACTCCCCAGGAGGAAGACTGGGACTCCTGCATCTTCCTTCTCCCAAATGCTCAGCCATGCCGGTGGCAAGTGAGCTCTCCTCTTTATTTCATGCCCTGGCTTCAAAAGCTTTTGTTTCCTCTACTGATCACCTCCCTCCTGCCAATATGCCAATATGCCAATAGAGACTCTGCTCTATTTCTCCATTAGCTTCCTGTGTTTAACACATTCAGATATCCCATGTGTCCTGTTTGCCGCCGCATCTGTGTCCAGGAGCGGATCCTGTTTTACCCCTCCAGTGCCGCCCTCCTGCTTTAACAGAGCCAACTGTTATGTGCGGTTGTGGAGCAAAAATATAACTATAGGCAAATGTAGTTAGGAAAAGCAGATTACAGAAACAAAAGGGAATAGCGGGAGAGATGAAAGTAGGTTTGTGCTGGCAACAGTGTGCAGCAATGGCCAAGGGTCCAGACGCCAAGCTGGGGAGGGCACCCTCGCCTGACCAAGGCCTGTCTGGTTTTTGTTGGGTGGCTGAAACCATCCACCGTGAACTGCATTTCAGATGGAGAAATCTCCCCTGCACGTGGGCAGCCAGCGGCAGACCCGGCTCCACCACCACTTCAAAGCGGTCGAGGCAGTTCCCGCTGTAATCCAGCTGAACCCCCAAAGGCCATCTCCAGCATCCAGAGCAGCACTTTCCAGGCCCTTTTATGGCCCAAGCGAGTGACCATCTCCACTCCCGAGAGGCTGGCCTCATTGCTGCCAGGAGGTAGAGCCGGGCAGAGAGCTGCTCGCCCGACAGTGATCCAACCTGCCAAACATCACGGCTCCGCTCCCCCCCTCCCTCCCCGGCAGCGTTACTGCCCCCATCACCCATAAGCACGCAGCACACGGTGGGCTGCATTGCAGGACCGCGATGCAGCGGATGCTAAATGGGCAGCCTTGCCAGCAGCTTCTAAGATACCAAAAGGTGAATCGTCCCAAATGTTCAGAGAAGGCTTTGGGCCGCCCAAGCTGAGCATCCAGGACAAAGCATGGGTATAAGGTGTATTAGTGGAGGCTAAAACCAGAGCATTTCAACTTCCAAGGCTGCAGCTTTATCACAGAGAATTAAAAGTGCTTACTAACACGCACATGCTGGTGGATAGTGAATTGCAACAAGAATAATGGGAGGGCAAGGAAAAAAAAAGGCAAATTAACAAAATAAAGGTGATTCTGATGGCATGAAATTCTTGTCACTCCTGGATTAACCTGTATTCCATTTATCAACCACTCTGGGGTTTGGTTCTGTTTCCCCTAATTCTAGGGAGATGCTTTGAGAAATGCGGCCTTTCTTCCCTGTGTAGGGAAAAAAAACAAACCCACACCTCATCTGCAGTACATATTTTTAAGATTAATGATCCAAGGTCAACCTCTTGAAAGGAGTTGTAGTGGTGAAATGTTTTTCCAAGCCACATTTCAGTGAAGGAAGAATTTAATCTTTACTTGGGATACTTGTTTTTAACCTAGGTAGGTTCTGGGGCTTTTTTTGGCTCCTTAAACAATATCAACCAATTAGGACTCCAAGACCTGATTAAATCAACACCCTTCAGGTCAATCCTGAATACTGAAGTGACAAAGATCAAGCACTACAGAAAAATATAATTATTTCATGATGGACAGGAAAAAAGTGTATAAATATTGTCCTATTCTTGTTCTGACAAAAAAAAAAAAAAGCCAAAGCCAGCACTGCCTGACAACAGCCTACAGTAGCTGAGCACAGTTACCCAGAGAGAACCATGCTGGCGAAAGGGACTTCTGCTCCGCCAAGATACCCCTGCATTTAGGCAGACACTGATACAGGACCCTCACAGACCTCCTTATCATGGAAGGCAATTAAAGCTGGATGGAGCAACCTCTTCTGGCTCCACTGATGCATGCCGAAGAGGACATGTACACACGACCAGAGATGGTTTTGCAGTAAGGGAATCAGAGGATCAAAGGAGCACTCACCCAGAGGGCTGTGCCTGCTCCTCCAGCCCCAGCAGCCCTGAGGTGTCCGCGGGTGCTCCTGCGCTCAATATTAACATCAGCCCAGGTGGCATGGACTGGAGATTATGGCAAACCTGCATCAGCCTCCTTTGCGGTGAGGAAGGCAGGGTCTAGCAAAGGTGGGCGCACACAGGGAAAGGAGAAAAAAAAAGAAAAAAAAAAAGCAGCCAGTGTCCTTCAACTAGCAAGAATTCCCTGGTGATGCAGAGAAACCCGTTGTTCCTAATGCCAACAAGTTGGTCAGGACCAGACCCTCGAGACTCAAAATCCAGAAATCCATCTCCAATCTGTGGCTTGTGTTTACATTTTGCAAAAGAAACCTGGCAGAGCAAATTCCTCCAGAAACTGCTGATCTCTGCGGTCTCCGAGGACACGTAAAGAAATTTTTACATGCCGAATTTTAAAGCATAAGAGCAACAGAAGAGGGCTGTTTGTTCTTAAAACCAATTCCCAGGCTGAAACCCTCAATTCCAGAGTGAGACTAATGTACACAGAGGTGTTTACAAGCCTCTCCAATGAGGATTTTATAAACGGAAGAGCCGATACAAGCTGAACTGTAGCCTTGAGAGCTATGAGCGCAATACCACACTCTTCCTGTCTCCAGAGGTGACCCATCTCTTACATGTCAGAGCACACAAGCGTTAATTTGGGACCAATGACTCACAATTCCTGTTTTCCAGAACATTCAAACCAATATTGCAAGGAAACCTGTTGTGTTGGGTTTTTTTCTCTCCCCATAACTGAGTGGCTGTGTAAGAACAGGAAAGGCAGGAAGAAGTAAAAAATGGAGTAAAAATGGATAAACAGTTCTGTTAACCTTTCTTGAGCCTTCCCAAGTGATATGCTGCAGGTCCCCCCTGCCCAGATCACAGGGCTCGCAGAGGCTTTGCATCAAAAGGCCAAGCGCTCATTGGAAATGTTAATGATGCCCGGCTGACCTGGAGCAAATTGAGGGCAAACAGACCCAAACACTCAAACATCCCAGATTCACCATCACAGGCTCAGCCCCTTTTAGGAGCTGCACGGTGCTGCCTGGCTGCTGTCGGCACAGGGGAGGAATATTTTAAATTTTTATGAGGCCCAAAAACAAGTACAGACCACCACCTGGCTCCACAAACACTGAAACTTTACATATAGGGTAATAAAGAAAAAAATAGGAAACAAAAAAAAATTTTAAAAGGCAGCTGATCACTTAAATCAGCTATGGGAATGCCAGCATGGCTATCTCCAGCAGAACAAAACCTCTCCCCAGCAAGCCCCAGCCTCCAGCACAGCCCCAAGGAGCACGTTGCTGCAGCAGAAGCAAGGAGCTGCTGCAGATATCAGAAACACCTGACGGCTCCCAAAGCTGCCATTTGCAGGAGGCCCATCTCTGGCTTCGGCGCTGTTTGCACACCGTTGCCAAGGCTGAAAGCTTTTTAAATGCTCTGTCTATTTAAACAGCACCAAAGCAACAGGGCTCGGAAGTGGAAACCCGTCCAACAGGTCCATGCGGGTGCCCCAGGGATGGAGCAGCACCCACCGCTGGGTCCATCGCATGGACCAGGATTCTCTTAAAGAATAACATAAAAATGCAGATTATGCAAGATTTCTAGTGGAGACAGGCTAAAGGCTCCCAGGTAAGGTGGGACCACATCGCGCCACAATTTGGATGGATGCTAAGGGCCACTTTCGCCATGCCCCAGGGATCTCACAGCCCTGCGTCCTGTTCCTGCAGGTGTAACCTTGGTAAATTAATCCCAGGGGATGTCTTCGCCATCCACCAGTAAACAAACAAAGGGCTTAAGTGACAAAATTATCTGCTGCCAACTCACATATAAAATTACAGCCAGCCTGCACTGCTGATAGATAAGAAAGCAGGCAAACGTTCAAGGCCCCTTCAAGACTTCTCATCAGCTGCTTTTCCTTTCTGAGGAGCGTCACCTTTTCTGAAGATGTTGCAGAGCCTATAATAATTCCTACCAAAAGTGACATTACTTCATTTCCTCTGGAAAACAACAGCTCTACCAGCCCCTCCTTCCCTGGTCTTGCTCTCTCGTGAGCAACGCGCTTGGATCTCCAGGAAGGGGGTAAGGTCAGGAGCAAATGCCTGGATTGCTCCCAGATTAGCAGCCCGGAGGGAGTGATTCCAACAGAAAGCATTTACAATATTCTTAGTATTAAATGCTTTTGGCCAAGATGAATTTTGTTAAAGTTTGCACTTAGGTTTTTTTCAAAGCTCTGAAGTCATTTCTTTCCCCAAAGCTGCCTCCACAGGCGGAATTTGTGGGAAAAGGGAGATTTCGCACACAGAAACCAGCACAGCTAAATAATAAACCGAGGCGATTGCTCAGATGCTGAAGCCTGATCAATTATTCTCCAAGAAGCAAAGCACCCACATTAGAAAGGCAAATCGTTGTACCTAAACTGATGGTTGTGTCACCCTAATTTCCCTGAGATTAATCCTGTTTCAGTTGAACCCTTATCTAAATACAAATAGGAAAACTAAACATACAATCAAACAAACATTTAAAAAAAAAACAATTACTATAATTTGGTTGGACAAGAGCTTTATGAGGAGCAGCTGGTTTATCCCCAAGATTTCTGAATTATTTTATTAGGATCCAAGAGTTCTTAGAAGAGGCTGACAAGACCCCATTAAATCACTGAACATTTAACAGTCCCATTTATTACATTATGCCCTTCCCCCTCTTCCCAACACAAATTAATCTTTCATTTTATTTTTTCTCCTTTTTATTTCCCAACTTCACTGATTCTGCACACAATGAATTTCTATCACTATATTGGATGGGGAGCACCTCATCTATTAAAACGCCATCAGTATCAGCTCTGTAGATGATTGCTTCAGAGAGGAAATAACATTGCTTTCCCTGCCCACCCCCCAGCTTCGCATTTTCACATTTTCTTGCAAGGAAAAGGGCACTGTGCTCTCAGACTGGAACTGATAAAAACCACCATGGAGCAAAGAAAGGCCTAAAGGGTGAATGAACCAGTTTTAACTGCTACAGAAAAATACTTTTTCTAAATCCAAGTCTGAGGAAAACAGTAAGTACCTGGGGAAGATACTGGATGAAGCAAAAGGATCACAGTCTCTGGGGGGTGGTTTTGGCACTAGCTGGAATCCAATCCACTTTCTTCCACCAAGTTTTTATAATCTAATGAATCAAAAAAAACTCCAAAGGAAACACAATCAAAAAAGCATGTTTAGACCTCAGCAAAGCCTGGCTTGACAACGCTCCCAAACAAGCTGGAACAAACTTGAGGTGCACGAACACACTTCCCATTCAGAAGTGATGTATTTGCCCTGAGAGCAAAGGTCCTGCCCTGCACTCTCAGGCACCAGACCTGCATCGCTGGCCCAACACAAAGGCAGCAACTCCTGTCAATTCAGGCAGAAGGTTAAATTCAAGCTTGCAGATTGGCACATGCCTTATTTGAGAGGTTTTAAAATGAAGTAAGAGCCATCAGGTCTTGGATAACTGCTGAGAGCAAAGTGTGGGAGAATTCAGGCCATCCATGACATTGAGCTGCCTGATAGTCCTTGGCTGAAAACACTCAAATATTCCCACTGCTGTGATTTCATGCAGAAGCACAGTGGCATGGTGACTGACAGCAACACAAAACCCATAAAGACAAAGATATTGAAAATATTCCGGATTATTATTCTTTAAACCATTCAGCAGAGTTTCCCATCCATAGGTATCTGGGACGGACATCCCCCAGCACTACAACACTCCTGTGGTCCCTAACTGTGTCTTGCTGAGTAGGTGGAAACCGCGGATCTGGGACAAGCGAACACAGACAGGTAACAAACGACCAAACACTGAGTCTTGGGATTTAAACAGCATCCAGGAAGGAGCTGCAAATAGCTCCAGTAAGAGTGGAGAAAGGAAGGAAGGATCCCTTCTCTTTTATAAACCCTCCATGCTCTGATGCTCCGTGCTAAACATCACTGTTGGCAGGCAAGAGCATTCCGGCTGGCCCAGAAGAGGCACTGGGTGGAGTAGTGACAGCAATGCCTCCTAATGTGCTCCAGAGAAACCTTCTTCCCATCTCCAGTGTGAATATTGATTTATATCCTGCAACATGAAACCATATCCAGTCCAATACTCTTAATTTCAAACGGCTGGGTTTTGTTTTGGGTGGCTTTTTGCCTTAAATCTCAGTTGCTCCAACAGTTCGTGTATATTTAATTACTGGCATAGTCTCAGATGTTGTTGAATTTTGGCCCTCAGTAATACCCTGTGGCAAGGAGCTCTGCAAATTAACAAGGGGGAAACCATTCCCTGTTTCCTTTGGACTGCAGCGTTAAGGCTGCATAGTTAAATTCCCAGAGGCCAGGAAATGAAAATATTAAATATTCTAATAACATCACTAAAGAAGCCATGTTTTACATATATGTCATTCCAATCAAATATTTTTCCTGTTTAATCATTTAGCTTTAATGCAACTCATGCTGGTGTTAAAGGTTCATACACAAAAAGAGAAAGGAAGGATCTCGCACAGGAATCCCGTACAGGATATCACATAACCAGGCAACCACTACTGCAGACACTCGAATTTCACATTTTCTAATTTTGTTGATTCTAACTAGACAAGCTTAATGGCACAGTAATTATATAAATTACCTGGAATACATAACACTGCATTTATACATAATAAATGAACTGTTGCAGGGGAAATGCCAATGAAATATCATAACTAACTTTTTATTCAGTTTCACTCAAAAAAAGAAATCAAAAGCCATGTAACTGCAGCAAAACAATGAGCAAAACCAGCTTCTCCCACACACCTTTGCTTAAATCTGGGTAATTAAGAGATTTCCAGGAGGCTGGGGACTACAAACCAGGAGGCAAATGTCTCCCAGAACTGTCATACAAAAAAAATTCAACTTCCCCACTCTGAAATCAAGCAAAGTCCTCGGCAGCCTTAGCTGGAGTTGCCAGACTGGCAGGACCGTAACCACACAACATTAAAAAAGAAGTGAAGGGGAAAAGGAAATTTCCCATTTAAGAGCTGTCACACAAAATGAAAAACAAACCCCCCCCCCCCCCTTTTTTTTTTTTTAATTCAAAAGGAGCTCTCCCCGCACAAGCCAAGCACAGATGCACCATGGCTGAGATTGTCTGGCAGGAGCAACCAGTTCGTCCAAAGCTGTGATAGTTTATACAAACATTTTAAACTAAGAATAAGATTTCACAAGCATGACACAGATGCACGGCCAGATTCAAGCAGATGCTGGTGTGACAGTCTTGCATTTCTGTGTCTTTTTAAGAGGCGGACGGGGTGAAGGTCAATGAATGCGAAAGGGAATTGCAGCCTCTTGGAAAAAGGTGCGAGAGCAAGACTCCCGCCTCCCTGGCATTTCTGCTCGGGACCCCCAGACACGTCTTGCTGCAGACACCTCACCCTTCAATCTTTAATTTTACACTTTTGCATTAGTCCTATAGAAAGACTATGCTCCAGTTCTTCCGACGGCTCTTTGCAGGCTGCACCCGAGGCAACCCACGGCAGAGCCCTGCCTCAGCAGAAGGTGAGCTTGTCTCCTTGCTAAGAGGTTTCTTGCCTGGGCCAAGCATCCTCTGTAAAAGTGAGGTTTAGAGTGACTGGCATTCCTGGCCCCCCCCTTGCACAAAAGCTGCTTGTATTTTATGTTTACTTGACAGTAAAATACCCAGTATTGTTGAGCTTCTGCCAGACCACTGGAAGAGAGCACTTTGCTGGAACACAAGCTACCGCGAACATACAACCGGGATGAAGTCCCCATGTCACTTAACACCACAGCTCTCCTTCAACCCATTCCTCCCAGTGAGACTCTGAAAGCAACTGGAGTCGAACAGACACTTCCAACTCATTTTTATTTTTTTTTTATTAAGAGAGAAGAAAAAAACTCTAAAAGGCCAGCAAACCACTTAAGGGAGAGCACAGACTTGAAACACATACATGTATTCAAGAAAAATCAAACCACAGGCTTTGACTGCAGCCAGAACAACAAAGTATCAGACCTCAGTCTTCAAAGACAAGGAAATTCAGAAATAACACTGACTCTCATATTACTCATTCCTACTGTGCTGGTTGTTACAATCCACACAGGCCACCCAAAATTAAAGAGACCTCCAGAAAAATATTCAACTCAAAGGGATATGTTAAAAACAAGCCCAAAGCAGGTTATGTGGTCATAGTGAAATGCATAGCATCCATCAGGAGGGTTGTATAGGCCGTTCCTGAACTGCAACAGTCACACTCATCTGGTTAGAATTTACAAATTAGCACTAGGTAAAATAAGAATTTCCTCACACCTTGAAATCTGAAATACCAGCTATTTTTCCCAGAGTTAACTTCCCCATCCCTTACCTTTTACCAGTCGATATGTTTTTTCATGACAATAGCATATCTTTGGTAAATATTTAAGCTCTCCGCTCTGTTCCTCTTCCCTTAGGTGGTAGTTTGATGTGCATCAAAACCAACATTGGCATTGAGGGGAAAGAAAAAAAAGCAGCGATCCTGGTTTTGTCTGATCCATTCCTATCACTGTTCGTGATATGTCAAATGTTTGCGCAACCACACACATAATAAGGGTATGGAGCTGGCAAGGAAAATAACTCTGCAAAAGGTGTTATTTATATGGTTATTGTATACTAGATCAGCTCTCTGGCCAGGGCAGCAAATGCTGATGCTGGGAGAGCACAAGGTGAAGAGACCACATTGCTGAAACACAAACCCCTCTTTCTCAAATAATAGCACTTTGGCCTCACTTTGACATCATCCCCTTTGCATGACAAGCACCAGCTAAGTCAGCTGAGACCTAACAAACTCATTACCTGCTGGCGATGCCCTCCCAGAGGGCTTGGGTGCAGCAGGGCTGAGCAGCCTGGGTACCGAGGGACAGTGGTGCCCGAGGAGGGACATGCACCCTCACAGCGGCATGATGCAGAGGAGAGGTGCAGGCAGCAGCTCAAGCTCTGGCTCCCCTTTGCTGCTCAGAGCGGTGCTCCAGTGAGGTAACACGGGATGACTCAGGGCTGCTATGAGAGGGCCGTTAATTACACCTCTCACACACCAGCGGTCGTGCCCGTACGGGCCTTTTCCAAGACTTCACTTGGTTACAATTGTGTGAGAGAAACGTTAGTGTGGACAGAGCAGGAAGACGCTTTCAGCCACATGATCTGGGAAATGCAAAAACCAAACTAAGCCCTTTGATTGAAGCCTTCCTCCATCACAGCCCAGGTCAGGAAATACATCTCCACAAAGATACATGCTCAAATACCCTCTTACACTTGATACAGTGGTCGTTTAGGCTTGATTGGGCACAAAACCAGACCAAAACAGCTTCTCACAGGACCGAAGATGATATAAAACCCCATTCATTACCTTGCCAGGACAGTAGTAGGACAAAACATCCCCCACACTTACCTGCCCCCATCCCCTCTCTGCAGCCTGGCCTGACCCATCAATGTGGGCAAACTGCCATTGGGGGCACCAGGCCACCCTCTCTCCAGCTTCCCGTGGACCTGGTGGCCCAGGAGGGGACATCTCCAGCCACCACAAGGCATGTGTCCTAGTGCACGTGGGTCCAGTCCTCAGAGGATGGCCTTTCACATTGTATAGTCCTGTCTGTGCCAGGAGACCCTACAGCTTCACCACCTTCGTTTACCTGCCACCACACAAGATCCTTATCTACAAGGTAACAGTTCCTTATTTAAGCATTTTTGTAGCTCCATCCCAGTGGTTTCTGCACATCCCCTAGGTCGTATGCTGAGCATTGCAAGCAAAATCGCTAAGTGCTGCTGGAACTTGCACTGATTTGTAACAAAATGGCTCGGAACCAACATTTTCATCAAAGGTGCTTCTGCCTCACCCTTTTGCTAAATACAAAGTGGTTTCCCTGTTGGGAGAGTTAATATATACTACCAATAAGAACAGTTTTGAGTAGAAGCTCTCAACAAAGAAAACCTGGAAATCACCTGAGAAAAACTTTCACCCCCCCATCAACCACCTTTATCAAACAAATCAGTACTAATTTCTCCTGTTTTATTTTCTCACCCATCACAAGGGTGACCATGCTCTCCTCGGCTACTTCGTGCCCAGTGTTGAGCTGAGCATCATCCCGAGGATCTACTGGTGACCCCTCAGCAGCTCTTGGCACCAGATGCCTCTCTGCTTGGCAGATTTGGCGATGCAACATATAGATATAATCATACATACATACACACTTCACAACATCAACAGTCCTTCCTGCACACAACAGTGCCCACAGCAGAAATGACATTGCTTCACGATACTAGAAGGACATGATTCTCCCCGGTAAGGAAGCAAAGCCACACCTGCAAACATTAAACAAAATATTTCACACAAAAATTACACTGAGCTTGCCACCTACTGCCAATGATTTTGCAGAGAAGTGGTGTTTACAAGGCTAGCCAACAACTTCAGAATAAACCCTGTAAGTCAATTAAATAGCACTCTGCGGCACGGGTGACACGGTGTCATGGATCATCCAGTGCTCAAACAGCGAAACTGTTGATTTTAGTCAAAAGGCAGCAATCTGGTAATAAATACAACGTTGTGCCCTGGTCCACAACTGACTGGTGTCATTAGAAAGTATGTGTTCCACCAATTACAAAATTAATTATAAAGTCGTGTCAGGTCACTCAATTGGAAAGCAATTATTTCACTTCACCACATTAAATGAGAGACAGTGCCCCACCTTCATCAGTATGCAAAGTGCAATGGATTGCTTGGGACTAATCCAGCTATCTCCGATGCTGGCAGGTACCCAAAACCTAACCCAATATACTTCTCAGGGGTGAGATGGATAAGAATCCAGTTTGGCAACAAGGAGAACGCAGCAGGTAAAGATGGGATGGCAAAGAAAAGAAAAACACAGCCCCAGTGAACAAGTTCCATGGTAAACTTTCCAATTTACCTGCAGTCAAGTAATTATAACAAACATGATGCTGTGGGAGCCCCCATGCCCAGGCTGGGGAGGGACCGATGATCTCAACCCCTGCCCTGCGGCAGGACCATGTGTGCTTATGGATACCTGTCCAAATAACCGTTGGAGACCGCTGCACATCTTGAGCTCTGCTCGAAGACCATCACTGATGTATTTGGGAATATGCTGGTTAACTGCTTTTCTTTTTAAGCAGTTTTGGTAAACGCACTACAAAACCTTTGGTAAAGTGTTGGTGGTGTCATGTTATGACTTCAGAAAATCTGCACCATGTATTTCTGAGGATCTTGCACCTCCTTTATTCAGTCAAGAGCTGGGATACCAGACTGCCTGCAGCTCAACAAGCCATTTGTATAAGTTTCAGCTGTACTTGCACACACACAAGATACAGAGATTTCAGTAGATAAAGTTACACACATCCCATCATATCTCCCAAACAGTAATTAGGCCTCTCCAAACCAAAGCATAGTGCCATTTACAACTAGATAATCCCCTTTCTCCCCCAGATTTACTAGGAATGCAGCTCATGAGGTGCCCAACTCTAATTTGCTTACCCAGATTTCCTCCTCGGGGCAACCCTCCAGACTATTTAAATTGCCTCTGCCACATGAAAGAACAAACCTAGCTTCTGTAGGAGACACCTTCATCCTCCTTCAACAGCATGTACTTACAAAAAACATTGCAGGCTGACAAGCCCACGCATTAGTTTTAAAGAGTGCAATGAAAAAACTGGATGAAAAACCCAAAACAAACCCCAGATGCTTATCCCCCCACTTTCCCCATGAAACACCTGCAGCTCCGAGACATGGTTATTACATGCAGAGCAGCCGTGCACATTGAACCACCTTTTATTGCTTCGGGGACTCGCATCACGGTTACCTTCAATTTGACAAATACTGTCTCATACAGCACAAGAAAACAAAGCTGGTTCCCAAGGAACAGCATAGAGATTTCATAATATATATATATATATGTCTGTGCATAAAAAATAAATACTACACACACATTTGCATATGGTACATGCTGGCATTTCCTTATCAATGCGAACAGCCTTGCACTGACACCTCCTAAGGCTATGTGATGATAGGAACACTGCGAGATGTGGATGCGAGGAGTCTCACTGCCAGACCTCCCTGTCCACAGGTGCATATACTATACTACTGCAAGTCCCAAGCATGTTAACTCTTGAGCCTCTGCCCCCAGATTTGACCTGGCTCTGGTATGCAGGTCCATTCACAAACGCTGGCTCCACAATCTGTGCCCATCAGGCCCATTTCAGAGAAGACAGATCTTGTTGCAGATGCAGGGGGATCAGTTTGCACCTCAAAGGACAGCAGGTTTAAATCTTCTGCCTCAAAAACCATCCATATAAATAAATGTTTTGCAAATCCACCTATTTAAAAGCTCCATGAGATAATTAAAACAACTTTGCTTCCTTTGCAATGGTTAATAGCCCCCCTCCCAACACCGTGCAGGCTCACACAATTATAGTAGTTAAAACAAATAAATCAGAGTTGCTTCTCCAAGCATTAACAAAGCCCAGAAGTCTGCGGACCCCGAGCAGCCTGAGAGGCAGCGTTATCATTTTTGCACAGTTGCAGGGAGCTCTATTTATATAAACACCCTCATTGTTTCTGCTGCAAGTGCATGGATCCGCGTTATCTCCGTTATCTGTCTCTGTCCTTGAGACACAGCTCGCCTGCTTGCTCCACTCCACACCATGACATAGCTTTCCTCCTCCAAGCCAGACCAGGGATGGCTGAACTTCACCAGAGGCCCCTGGAAGCAGTGTTTTACAGCCTCGCTCAGATTTTTCTTCAGTGTATGCTTCTGAATTGAACACCACAGGGAAAAGGCAGAAATCAAACTGTCCCTCCTCGCAGCACAGCCGGACCATGCTCCAGAAGGGCTGCTCTGCGCTTTGGGCACCCCTGCACCCAGCGGGACCGCAGGAAAGGGCCAGGGAGGGACCAGAGCCAGCGGGTGGGACTGGCTGGTACAGGAGACGATGCTGTAGCAGCCTAAATTGGCATACTGGTACTTTTCAGTCAAACAGTACATTTGTTTTTTTTGTAGCCTTGAACTTCCATCTTAACCACCGGCTAGCAAATCATGCTACATGGGAGCCAGAGACCTAGGGACGAAGGCTGCTCTCAGATAATCTGGGGTCACACACATCCCCACGCTCCAGAGCTCAGAGCCACCGGTGACCAGAAGCAGCAACAGCAGACTAACTTTCAAAATCTCATGTGAACAAGGGCCACTGCACCAAGAGTCACAAGCCATCTCGTATCTTCTAAAAGCAATTTGCATTTTTTTCATCTTTTTAAACAGGTTTGGGGGTTTCTTTGTTTATTAGTTTTTAAACAAGTAACTTGCTATCTATTTTCCATTTTGATTTGGCTTTCATAAATCTGTCTTTGCTTATGGGAATGACATTTTATTTGTCCTTTTTATGAAGGCTTAAATTTAAAGCTCTTTCTCATTTTTAATCAACTGTCTATATTAATTTCCTCTGCAATTTAGACAAAGTTTACTTGTATCAGTTTCTCGAGCTATATTCCCTCTTGCTGAATAAGGCTCAAACATGCTCATTTCCTCATGATGGATTATTTTAATTAGATTCTACTCCTTTTGAAGTATGTGTCTTCTCTGGATGCTTTCCACCTTTTTTGGAGTTTCACCTTTTAAAACTGCCTTGCCAGGGCTCCGTGCTGTGTTCCTCACCAACCCTGCTCTCTGCAAGAGCACGCAGGAGCACTTGGGGTATCTTCCTATCAACAAATGTTCAGTTTAGCAAAACATACTGGTTTATCTGGTTTTGCTGCTGAATCTTTAGCTGCAATCTAAATTGGTTTAGATGGTTAATAAAACTTTAAAGACCAAATAAATGAAAGTATTTAAATCCAGAGCCATGCAAAGACATTCTTTACTTTCAAGAGTGCCTACTACACGCTATGTGCTTTCCAAATCTGATGAGAACCTGCCTAAAAAGAGGCCTTAAATACGGGCTGGTGAGGAGCCACGGGCAGCCCCGGTGCTCGGCAGGCTCATGGTGCAGTTTTCAAACCCAACAGTTTGCAGCCATTGAAACATCTACCGAGCAATGTCAATGGAACCACCCACGAGGTGCCCAGCAGTTTTTGAAAAAGATCACGACATTCATTTCAGTCCCTCATTTGTTATTAATTTCCAAAGGCATTTTGAAACACGCACAACTTTCTGCAGAAAACTTTCCGGCAAAGATCTGATATTAGTAAGCACTTTACCAGCAAGTCCAAGACTTTGCTCGCAAACTTCCTAGGAAAAAAAAAAGCAAGCCACAGCCACTATTCCGAGGAACTGTCTTTGTGAGGAGAGATGGAAATAAAAGTGGTGGGGAGGCAGGGGGGGGAAGATCCTTGCATTGTCTGACATTTTGTGGTCATGGTGTAACCAGCCAGACAATTCCCATGAGAAAAGTCTACAAATAAATACTGACTGGCTAATCCTATATTTAAAAATTTCCTAATGTATGGTTGCTACGTTTAGCCTGGACAGCACATGAGCACAACCAAGATTTGTAGGATTAAAACCGATTGTGCTAGCCCAGTTTGATGCATGTTAAATCATAGTGCTTCCAGCGGGTAGATATTCAAACACTTTTGGGAAACCTTTGTCTTTTCTTCACACCAACAACCACAGATCCGAGAACTCCAATTCTTTAATTGTTTTTTTAAATTCCTAACTGTCTGCACTTCCTAAACCCCTAAGTAAACCTTGCCCATCCGCATGAAACGGTAACATCTTTTGTTGACAAGTGGTGCACTTTGTCAATACAAGGGCAGGGAAAGAATGTACCAAACCAACTTCTGGGCCTTCAGTTAAGATGCTGAAGTAATTTCAGCTGACAAACATTAATATGCTAAACTTAGCCATCTCCTGTTTAATTAAGTTTCTCAAAACCACCATCGTTTTGCACAACTTGAAGAACTGGGTACGTTTCCGGGGTACTGAAGGGTCAAGGTCCCAGAAATCAAAAAACGCTTAAATTAAATTAAATCCATGGGTACGAACTCCACTTCCATGGCTTTTCCATACACATTTTCCCTGCTTGCATCTCAGCTTGATTTTTAGCCATTATCTTATTGCTATAATGAAAAGATTAACTTTCCCGTTAACCACAAATAAATACATTTTAACAGTTTAAAACAATGAATCCGAGACACAAATAACTCCAGCCCTGCCAGCCTGGTAGAGTCATTCAGTCTCAGCAACAAAAGGTTTCAATCAGATAGCCAAAACTTTTGTCCATCAGATTTAAATTTGTCCTGAAATGCAAGACAGACTTTCCTCCTTCCCCCCCGCCCGCCCTTGCAGAGCCAAAAAGCACAGAAACCGAGAAAATTAAAACCTGCTGCTTTATTCTGCAACACACTACAAAATGTAATAAAAAGCCAAATGTCTCTTTGCCCTCCCCTCCTCATCAAGTTGAATTATTTTTCTAAACAGTCATGTAGTTGCAACTCTGCCTACATCTCCAAAAGCTAAACAATTATGCCACAATAGGGGTATTTTGTTCACTCAGGAAAAAAATCATCTAATGAAAAACTATGTTGGTGGTTGAATCTGTTTCCTTTAGGAGGAGTTGGCTGTAATCTCAGTGGGACTTGTGGTTTCAGCTATTCATACTGCTCATAGCAGTTTCTGTTTTTTCTCAAAGCAATGTTACCCAGCAACACAGAAAAAGCCGTGATTAACTTCTTCTGAGATACGAGATGTCATGGCAATGCAAGTCACCTCTTCGCTGAAGAGAATCATAAATCTCTGTTGCTCTGTCCTTTTTGCACAGCCGTCTCACATCCCCGGCAGAGTCTAAAGGGAAAGTTAGAAGTCACTGGAATTTTCTTTTACCCAAGAACAAGTTGACTGTGGACTTTTAACTCTCAGACCAGAGATCATCCTTCAGAGCTGCAAGGAACAGTGTCTAATCAATAGCTCCAGTTCCTTGCCAACCACAGGAGAGCTTTCAAATTTAACAAACATTATATTAGCTGACTTTACCTAATGAATAGCTATCAGCTGTCTACACACACACACAGAAAACGTTTCCTTTTATTTGCATGCAAATGCCCATATGTGGTGGAATGAAACTGGAATGTCTGTGAATCAAAATCTTACATAACCACACTTTTTTAAAAATGCACTAAAAAGCTGATGTAAATCCAATAATTAAAAAAAGAAAACAAACAAACAAAAAACAGCTAAGAGGAATAACATTAAAGAAAAATAAATAACATTAAAATATTAATATTAATCAAAATATTAATAATAAAAAATAAATAATAACATTAAAGGGGAAAAAAACTCTTTCCCCACCTCTCGTATGAGGCATCCCAGCCTGACCTCTGAAATAGGACAGCTATACAGTAAAGCATCTCAGCTCTGTTATCCGAGATCCAGAGTAATTCATAAGTAATAGCTTCACAAAAAGAAAGACCCAGCTGGCTGCCCCACCAATGCACACATCCTGGGGCAAACTCAGTTCGCACTGGCCAGCACGCCTCTGCTGTCCAAAACAGTTTAGGATCTGGTCTGACACGCAGCCGGGCTGCGGAGATCTCACCCAAGAGCTGAAGGGCAGCTAGCATCTCTGGACTCCAGCAGATTTTAGACTTCACTCACCCAAGTGGGAGAGCCGCCGGAGCAGCCGCCGGAGCTGCACAAAAACCAGCCTCCTGCCCCGGCACGGCTGCACCATCGCTCCTCTCTCGCCCCGGCCGCCACGACCTGCACGCTGTTCTGGGACAAGCACCAGCCTTCCTCCATCCACTTAACTAATGAATACGCTGAATACTTTTTCATGCTCTGGGAGATTTTTAAAAATTTTTTCTTTTTTTTTTTTTTTTTCAATGACAGGTTCTATTATCTCCTGTGTATATTAAAGTTGGCCTTTCAGCTCTTCCATTAATACCAGATCCCCAAGTCAGAGATGAATTCTGAGTGACGTTAAGAAGCCATACCTTCAAACCAGGGCATCTCTCTGACAGGGTGTTTGACATAGCCTCTTTTCATGTCTCTGGGCAATTCTTTCCCCCTCTTACTGCAGTCCTGAACACAGGGTTTCCAAACTGCTCTCCAGCCGCAGTTATTTATTATTGCTCTGTCCTACGATGTCATTTCCTAAACACCCAGGTGCTGCAGAAGAAAGAGGCCATTCCCTGCTATCAAGAGCTACAAAATACCTTGAGAAAAACTGGCAAAGGATAAGCAGATGGGCACAAGATGAAAGCAGAGCAATCTTAGGGATGAAAAGCATGACTTATGTTTTGCAAAGTTGACCAGGTGGGTTTTTTTAAAAAAAAAAAATAATTTCAAATCAGAAGACAAGAATAAACTTATCACAACCAAAGTAGCATTGAAGAAAACACACTGCTTGCCTGTTGCATTCCAACGCACACAGTGGCTCTGGATTTCCGACCAGGACTTGCAATATTCACGCCTGGAGCTCCCCAGATTTCCCCTGGCCCTGCACAGCCACAGAACCTGCCCCTGCCGAAACGACACCAGCCGAGCAGAAAGGAGAAAACAAACTCAAACCGGGCACCTCCAAAGACATATGGGAATGGGGCGTCTTTATTCCCCCGCACTCTTCTGTTTGGGAAGCAATCCTTCAGGAACCAGCGATCAGCTCTTAATGACTAGTTTTGTTGCTCACAGGCCCCACAATGAAACAGGGGGTGGCTGAGATTACCATGCTGTGGTAATAATCAAATTTAAGGGGATTATAATCATTATAAGCTAATCAGGGTAGAATTATATATTTTTAATTAGCAACTGCTGTGAGGTTAAGGCACTAGAATCCCCCAGCTGTTTGCTGGTAAGAGCAACTAACAGTATCCTGTTTGAAGTGCAAAATGCATACTTTTACATGGAAAATATATTAAGGAAATAAACAAATTGCCCTTAAAATACTATATAGTGTAAGGCCTCATTATAGATCACTCTTTTTGCATTCAGCATTGGAAAGATTTTTTTTAAGCGTATAAATCCTTGCATTTAATCTTATACTAAACGCACGCCAAATATAAAAAGGGAATCATTTACAATACATTGTGTATATTGTTACTTCAAACCACATGGTAGTTACCCGTAAATCCTCCAGCGTCTGGTATAAACACTATGTGTTTGTCTACTCATTGTAAGTCTAGAAAAGGACATATTTCTGCAGAGCCTTAAGAGGTATTCACTGCATGAATCATAGAGACTGAATAAAACTTGTCATTTGGATTTTCTTGTAACAACACACTTTAATCCAAGATTCCCAGAGAAACAGATCTCCGCAGTTTCTGTAACCACCCCTGCTTACACTGTTGTATTTTTGAATTATTCTTCAACTGCATTTTTAACTGAGAACCTTTCTACGTTATCGCAGAGAGACTCCAACAGGCACCAGTCCCCAGAGATCTTGCTTTGTTTAAAAATAAAGCAAACCCAATAACCAGTTCATCTGGAAAAAAGCCGGCTTTGTTGAAGGGTTTTCAATTATAAGGAGGCTGATCAGAGCCTGCAGATGTTTGCCAAGAAGAGTTGCTCTCTAAGCACCCAAATTTGGCAGAAGTCTACAGAAAAACCCCAAACAGCAAAGCAGTTGGTCTCAGCTTCAAACACGCTCTTTAAGTGCCAGGTGTTAGACCAGCCTCCTTCTCCACAGTCCAACGGCACTGTCACATTTTGGGTACACAGGGTAGTAGCAGAACTGCATCTGAGCGCAGCCAGGCCCCTCATTCCCACCTTCTCCCACCTCTGTTAACCGGTCCCTTCCACTCATGAAAATACCGAGTAGTACACGCTGGTTGGGAACCTCCTGCAAACCCTTCCCACTCACCGTACAATTACATTACCAGAAGTCAAATCAACTCAGAAGATGAGAAGACTCACAAGGATCATTAACAATTACCAAGACATGGGTTAGCATGATACTGCTGAGAGAGTCCACAAGGTTTTTGCCCTCTGCATCACCTTATTTTGACCAGATCATGGCCACCAAGCAAGCATAGGCTATCTCCTGGACATGCTCCCTGGGACACAGTGACTTTCTCCAAGGTGGCAACAGCTCCCCTGCTCACAGCTAAGGAAAACTAGTCTTAGGCAGGGGTTAAAATACAAAATTAGGCTCCTCATTAACTATTTGAGGGTATGCCTTAAGGTATGTCTACAAGGTGCAGAAGAAGGCTGAGCAGCTACCTTCAAAATCACAGCCTCATAGAGGGGAGGGCTCTGGCCAGGGGAGCAGACAGCCAGGTTGGCCAGGTGATGAGCATCTCTCCAAGAAGAGGCAGCCCAGCTCTGGATGGCCTGTGTCTGGCGCTAGCACTACCCCACCCGTGGTGGCCGGACCCTGCCAGCGATGCTCCCTCTGCCTGGCGCAGGCTGCCTGCTGCTGCCCGAGCCTTGCATGGAACACAAAGGGTGACACTTCCTTGCCTCCACGCTGCTGAGCACTTGGAACTGCTCCGACATGTCTCTCACTGCAGACCAGGTACAGATTCTATTACTGCAGAAGACAAACGTCTTTAGATTCAGCTATTTCTGATAAAACTTTCCTCTGAAATAGCCACAATACAACCCAGACTGAATGCCAGCCGTTAACAGAAACTGCTGTTTCTAAGAGCTTTCGAGCACTAGGCAGCCCTGAATAACATCCTCTGCCATTGCTGGGGCCTTTGACTAACTGTCAGCAAAAGACAACTCAGAAAACCCAACCACCATTATTTGACTTAAAGATCAGATACCCTTCTGTTGACTCATACTAACCCAGCTAGCCCTGAAAAAAAATGGGCCTCCTTGAAAAGCCGAGAGCTCTTGGGTAAATCATCTAGTCTTGCAGATGGCTGCTGCCATCAAGGCTGTCCTCACCACCACTCAGAACTCTACAGGTGTTATTGATGGCTTCAGACAAGGGTTACCAGTGATGGGAGCTGTACGGGACTTAAACTCTTCTCTTCCCACTGTAAAACACAACATACACTCAGAACAAGTGCAAAATATATTCGGGGAGGAAGGGGCCTAAAAAGACAGCTGTTACACCCAAAATATTAGCATCACTAACGTGGCACATTCAAGTCACAAGGACAGAGCTATCGCTGAAGGCATCAACTCTGACAAGAAGAGATGCACAAGGAAATCAAAGGCTTCCACGGAGCTGTGGCACTGAGCTGCACTCAGGCAGGCAAATAATGGACTACATTACCTGCCTGTAACATGACATCGCTGCAAAATCCTAGAGGTTTCAACTGCTTTGCAGCATCATTCTTTCAACTCTACCCCATGCTGGGACTTTAATCCGCAGGGTTGTAATGGTACTATCAGCAATGTTAGAGGCGAGACTAAAAATAAACACGGGACAAGAAAAATGCAAAGCTCCTCCTCCCGGCAAGGTCTGGAGGGAATTTCCCGAGTCAGACTGCTCCATCACTTGTTTACTTGTTACCAAGTATGAATTTTCACAGCAGCGTGTGTGGTTTTCACTGAAGTTTCCAAGTTAAAATCAACAGGGCTATAACGTCGTAAGAAAACTAAACATCACTAACCCTCTCCTAAGGGATGAGATCCTTGCTGTTTCCCTGCCCATGCCGCGTTTCCAGGGCAAATACTGCATTTCCAGGTCAAATATGAAAGTAGTGGGGGCAAAGACAGTCCCTTGGGTCATGGGATGAAGGACACCAGCTCCCACCATAACCTGCAGTGAGTCCAACATCATACTCGATCCATTAGATCTATTTACCCCTGGATAAAGAAGCTGTCACACAATGTTCAGAAGAGCTGAAAGGTTTGTCCCTCTGCATAGCACCTCTCCAAAGGTCCTCCCAAGGGCCAAGAGGCATTTTGGGAAGAAGAGGTCAGCTCTTCTCCCTGTGGCACCCACGGAGGATATAGCTGCAGAGCAGCAGCCACAGCTGACTGCAGAGCTATACAAAAAGCTGGCACAAAGATTTGTTTATGAAGAGCTAAAAATTAAGTTTGACTTTAAAATAGCACAGTCACTAGTAATGGCTCAGAGGGTCACATTCTTCTTCCATCTCTGCCTCCTCCCCCTCTGGGACCTCCTCTTTGCCCAGCAGCTTTCCCAAAACGATCTGCAAACACAGCAGAAATTCCCCACGAGGTAGGCAGGCAGAAATCCGTGCCTGAGGAGTTGAAGGAATATGCTCATGAAGGGATGCTCAGCCCTTCCTATAGCACTAGACATTTTCTAAGGACTGACACTGCAGCAGGGACCACTCCTATTTCCAGCAACTTGGTAGATCAGATATTACGGTATTTCGGGAAAATTTTAGGAGGTGACTGCAGGTTCACGATGCCGTCAAAGAGAAACACGCACCTTCCCATTTCATGGTACACAACTCCTCATGTAGCTCTCCTTGTTCACCTCCCCTACCCTTTGAGCACACTCCAGAGGAAAATATAAGATTTCAGGCTTTGCAAACCACCAGCCTAAACCAACACCCTATAAAACTACGAGTTAAAGGCAGGAACACTTCACTTCCAAACCACAAAGGCTGTAATGACTGTGGGTTTAATTGGCTGGTACAAGAGCTGCACAGCCAGAATCAGCAGCTGGCAATGAAATCAGCCCTTCTGCGCTGCAGATTGCTAAACTTTTGCCCTTGTCTGCAATGTGGTGCGTCACAGAAGTAATTCAGTACCCATAAAAAGAATTACAAAAGTACCTAAAAAAAAAAGCGTAATCCCAAAATTGGCAATACATTAATTTTCTTCCCCAAAAGTTTCTAGTTGTACAGAGATATATCCCTGACCCTACTGTGATGAATTTCTACTATGTGCATATATGCAGCATCTTCCACAAGAGACCTGTATATTTTAGATATCACTTCAAATCTGGCCCTTTAGAGCTACTGAATTCAACGGCCTCAGTACATACTTAAAATCTCGTTATCTTGAATTAGAAATCAAATTCTTTGAAAAATCAGCCCCAAATGACAGAAGACTATCAAGCAACTACAGCACGTTTTCCTGCTTCATTTAACAGTTATTCACACATACACCCAACTCCTCCTTTACAGGTTTACAAAGCACACAGCAAGTTCTGTGACAGTGCGTATCTAACTTCAGAATACTTGATGAAAAGCCAGATTAGTAAGGAACAGGATTTTACAGCAAAGCCTTCCTTTCATCTGCTGCCAAAAACTTTGAATCTCATAAAGCCAATGTAGTGAACTTTCAAGCCAAGGTGTTGCACAGAGTTAGCAGGGGTGCAGTGCTATCACTTGAGAGAGTTAATGGAAGTTTTACAGTTTACACTTCACTTAAAACCACGTTGTTCCTGAAGGAAGAGATGCACACTAGGCAGGGTAAAAATAAATGAAATTAAAAAAATATATACAACCTGAAACCACACCAACAAGAACTTAAGGTGATATGTATAGGCATCTTTTAATTCAAAAAACCAGGCTGACCTAAATAAAAGTAGTACGCATGAGAAAAACAAGACTGTATTGTCCTGCAAGCAGCTGAGAAATTGCTGCTATCGGCCTCTTCCCACTGTGAAATCCTGGGCGCCGTGCTCAGCCCGCACCAGACAGCTTCTGTCTTGGCTAAGGCAAGGCGCAGGCCAGAAGCTCGCGTTGCTGTTAGGAGCGCGGCACTCGAGATGAAACGCAGAGCAGAATTTCAACTCCTCTGTTAGTTTAGTTGTAGACCACAGGCATACAGTCCATGCCTTTCTGCTTTTACCAACACCACTTTAGTTTAAATTGGGTCTTGTCCCCAGGGCTCGGCGCTAAAGAAGTTGCTCGTACAACGAATCAAGAGTCAGAAGCTTTGGACATGTCAGGACAAATCCCACCAAACGTAAATTGGTATAATATACAGATTTATGCTTGCTTACATGGCACTAGAAACAGAAAGGCAGTAACTCAAACTGCTGCACAGGCTCCTGACAACAGTGATGATAAGCATTGCTTTTTTAAGGCTGAAAGGAGATTCTGGGGAAGGAAGATAAATCAAAATGTGGCATCTTTGAAATGGAAGCAATGCAGGAGCTAAGTCCCAGCAGCTCCACAAACACCCATCTCTCCCCAGGAAAATCCCTTTGGTGTTATTCAGTACATAAGTTTTGCAACAGATTTTATTCCACTTAAAATTGTATGAGTGCTCATTAATTTTAATGTTGTGTGCTTTGCTATACCCATACCTAGGAACACTCTGAACCCTGCAAGCATACGCCTGGCACGTTTGCAGAGGGACTAGTCCCTGCTCACACAGCCTTGCACCCCCCCCAGAAATGGGCCGAAGGAGGACACTGCCTGCCTTCTTGGCGGTTTGCCTTGCAAGCATCCAGCAGCAGCCCCAGGCAGGCGCCACGTCCCCAGCCAGGCACCCCGGCATCACTCGCCCCATGAAAGCCACCACTGCCACAGCCCCAGTGGGGACAGCGAGCAAAGCGAGACCGAGGCCAAGACAGACTGTGCATCTGCTCTCTCAGCTCACACAGTCTCACACAGAAGTTGGGTCTGTATTCTATAAATATCAGGACACTGCCCCCCACCCCCCCAAAAAAAAAAAAAATCATCTTGCTGGTACGTCAATTATTACAAATGCTGCTGATCAGGTACCTACACTCACGTGCTCAACTTGCATTTTAAAGGCATTTACTCCTACATTTTGGTGCATTCTCTTGACCAGAGATATTAAATAAACCAAATGCATTGAGGTCGCTTCCCTCCATAACAAGGGGTTTTATTAGCACACGTCTCTGGTGGAATATTAACTAACTCCAATGTTTTGCTGGGAAGAGACTACATTTAATCTGGATTGTGACTAGAGAGCGGGAAAGAAAAAAAAATAGTCTTCAGAGCAAATATGGCACCATTATTAAAGAAACGGGTTAATTATCAACCACAGGCATGAAACTGTGGGAACACAACAGCAACCCAGTCCTGCTTGTGATGATGCTGGCTGCTGACAAGCAGAAAGTGACCCAAATAAGCTGCAAAAGGAAAGGGGCTAAACCTCTTGCTTTCTTACAAAAAGAAAGAAGTTGGGTTTGCAATAAATATCTGCAGGGTATTTGGGGTGCACCGATTTTATCAGCCAGAGATGCAACAGCCAGCAAGGCAGGTTTAATATCCATTAAAAATATATTTTGTTCCTGATATCAGGGAGCTCTGCAGGGTTCAGAAACAGATCAGACACTTCTTCATATAACAAGAATAGCTGAAGGCAGCATCTGATATTCCACAAAAGGCGAACACATACTATAAAGAAGGTATATAAAGCCTCCACACTTCCAGGCATAAACTGCCCTCTGCTTAGAAGAGATCAGGATGCTGTCCCAGGGACAGGTTATTCTTACCAGCGGGTGTGAGTTTCTAACACTGTCTTCTGAAACAGATTATATTAACCAATATGTGCAACAGGAAAGCAATTGAGAGGACAGCTCACCTGAATCCTCAGTGACACATCCTACACCAAAGAAAACAGCCTCATTCTGGCACCACATTAATTTTCGAAGCCACTCATGGGAAGCAAAACAAAGCCAGAACCCAGAAAATTTGTAACTGTTACTTTTTTTAAGTAGCATTTTAGAGAAAAAAAAAAACCCAACACTGTAACAAAATGTTAAAAGGCAACAAAGGAATAGCTACAAAAAAGGAGTCAAATATCACATCAGCTCAAACCTGCCAAAAATGGAGGGATCATAGCAGATGAAAGAAAAACAGTATTACAAGAAAAGTGGGTAAAAATAGGAGTGCCAGGATATGACATGCCTTCAAGTTATAGAAAAAGCATCTGGATTGTCCTCAAATCCCCTCCTGACTGCTGTCTAACTCGGTAATCATCCCTCTTGAGCAACAGGGTTGTCTCAAGCAGAGGACTGGGGCAACGCCGGTTTCTTTTCATCTGATGCCATCTGGGGCAAAGCACCTTCCAGTCAGAAAGGGAACAATTTGCACCCTCAGTTTCACAGGCCAGGGTGCAGCCCGAAGCCTGCCTTCCGGCCAAGTTTGGAGGGTGCCGGCAGACGCACACGCGGCCTTCTGCTCATGGCCCCCAGGAAGGGCCTCTCCCCGGCCAGCGGAGCTTCGGCAGGGCCACCATAAGCAGCTCTGCAAATTCATACGGTGGTGCATCTCACTCCAGGTGAAAGGAAGAGCACTGAAAGCCTCATCCCAGCCTGTTAAGGCTCCAGAAATATAATTTCCACCTTATTTTCAGAGTCTGCCATTTCTTGGGCATTGCTAAGGAGACCCATTTCTCTTCTGTGCTAAGGTCCTCCCCTCTTCTTTCACGAGGCCAAGTGCAAGACTTGCGAATACATCCTGGCGGGATGCATGCCACGCAGCATGCTGCTCGGTGCAGGCTCACTTGAGCACAATGATAACTTGAAATGGCTCTTTTTTGTTTGTTTGTTTTTGGTTTGGGTTTGGGGGGTGTGTGGAGTATTTTTTTTAAAGAAAAAATATTTTTAAAGCATTTTTTACCTTTACAGCAGTTACAGCCAACTGCACGGCTCTGTACCTGGTATAGCAGCCCGTGTAAGTCCTTCTGCTAAAGTGACAGCTACAGAGGAGTAGTTGAAAACACTTAAGCAAAAATGTTTTGTCATTTTGCAATATCCTTTAACACTTCACAACAACTTGGCTGTGGATGCAGTCTTTCCAGCTTAAATTACGAATTTCATAATGCTCTGAACATCACTTCTGAAAAGCAGAGACCTTAGAGTCTCTGCTCTCCCCATGGTCCCCAAAAATCTGAACCAGGGAGATATTTGACTTTTCATGTCTGAGCTAAGGCTGGGGCACGGGGGGGGGGGGAG
>VZTV01048378.1:39712-52551 GCA_013400875.1 Anhinga rufa
TCCCCATTCAATATAAAGTTGAGGAAAACAAAAACCTGAGCAGCTGCACATGACTATTCCATGAAGTCCAAAGACATCAAGTGTGAGCCTTAGGACAGAGAAACAGTCAGGCAAGTGCACAAATGCCTTCCATGTGTTCTGGATGGAAAGAAACTGAATTTTTTTTAGAGGCTAACATGGAAACTGCTTTAAGCAATTTGTCATTTTCAATAGAAGATACGCAGCAAAAGAGATTTCGACAAGTTAAACAACTTCCTACCGGAGCAGCTGCATGCAATGTTTAAACTACCTCTTGCAGACTTCTTAGAAAAGGAATATTTCTAATTTTGCCATTCAGGAAGACTTTGAAATGTCACTGCCGTTTGATTTGACCAGTGAAGAGGAAATGCAGAGTTGAGAGAAGGGGAAAACAATGCAAATACCATTCTGTATTTTTTAACTTGGTTTCGGGCAGCTTGGTGAGCGGGTGCCAAGAGGTGTGAATGGCGCTCATTTACCTCCAAGAGGGGGAAGCTTCAGACATGTTTTCTGTAAATGTTACAACAAGCTCACCTGGATATTACAAGGCATCGATGTGAAATATCCAAGAGCCGAGTCTAAGAGCATCTTTTTGCTAAACTTGAGCTAGGAACAATGTTTTTATGGCAAAAAGCCCTCCGAACATGATCCACTGCAATGCATAATAATGCCGAGGTCTCTTCTGTATCAGGGACTTTGAGGAAAAATAAATATGTGATAAATATTCCCCACTGTTTGTGCCACTGGTTCAGACAGCTATCAGCATTCAACAGCGCTGCTGCTCTGTCCGAATACATGAAAGGTCTGTCCTTCAGAGGCCTTGATGAAGTTTTGTTTATCAGCTGGTGATGCTAATAGGAAGGCTTTACTCAGCTGGGAGCTCAAGGAGGGCTCTGCCTGCCACAGCCCACAGGTTGCTGGGAAGATGCTCGAGGTTTATAAAACCAGAGCAAGAGGAGCAGAGCAGCAGCAAGTGCATATAGAATCAGCTGCGTGACTATTGTTTGTTATAGTAAAATCTACCTCCATCTGCAATCAATAGAGAAAAAGAGGAACAGCAGTTTTAATTAAAGGCTGTAAGATGGCTAAAAAAGTTCCTAAATTTTTAAAGAAAAGTTTTTAATCTTCCTGGTGAGCACACACCCCCGGATATGGAGGGCTGGAGGTGCTGCAGGCAGCAGAAACGCTCTGTCAGAAATCAGCCAACAAATTACTGTATCCAGCACCTCCTGAAATGGGCTCCAGCCAGGCAGCTGATGTAACCCTCCCTGCCAATTAATTCAATTGCACCGTGGAAAAATACTTGTACTCCCAGCCAGGGGCAAGATCCCATCCAGGCAGCTAACGCTATGGCAGGCGCTGCACTGAATGAGAGAGGAATACTGAAAATAAGTTAACTGTGACGAGCCAGTTTGGGAGCCAGGGCTTCCTTGTTTTCCCCAGCATCCTTGCTGCTGACCATTACAGCAAGATGCAGTGACAACTCACCCACTCGGTCTCGGGACTCAAACCAGCACAAAGCATGGCAGTCCCGAAGCAGGGCACAGACGGCCAGCTGAGTTACGCACCAGCTACACTAAATCAATTTGAAATAGATTTTGGTTAATCCGCTGCAACCTTTTAACGTCAATGAGCTCTTTGGGATTGTGACAACTTGCCTGGCTTTTGGGCAAACAGCAATTTCCACACTGATTTAGGCAAGCCTCGACACCGATTATAGCATCTTTTACACACAGACAGAAAAAGCCCTCTGCAATGTGTTATGTTAGCACATGCTTAAATTTAAGCACTCTCCTTTTTACTGGGGCTTTTCTCATGTCTAACAGCTTCAGCAGATCCAAATTTACACACTGACTGCTTACCAGTCTGCAATGTGACCAATATATCCTATCCCAGATCAGAACCGTGTTTTAAAAAAAAATAATACTGTATTTAGCTCCTGGAAAAACTGATATGTGTGTATTTCCAGCATCAACTAATACAACTGGAAAATTGGCAACAGAAAATAAAAATAAATGGAAAAGCCACCTTGGATAGTCCCTAGGTCATCTCTTTTGCAGATAAAAATTTCAGCCTTGGCATGTCTTACAAGCACACGGTAAAAAAGCCTATGCAGTATTTTAAATGCAAACACTGCCATGGCAATCCTCCACCTGAGCAGGACAGCTTGGCGATGCAGAAGGGAACTGCTCCAGCTGAAGCAATTTATCCATTTCCCCTGTTTTGATGTGGATCTGGGAAGCAGCAGAGCCCCACAGCACAGCAATGGGGAGCTCAGATTTGTGGGTCCACAACCTTGCCACAAGCATCCCAATGGAGTCACACAGCCTTTGTGCTCGACTTCCCTCCTCCAAACCCCACCTGGGGTCTTTTTAGTCCTCACCCTCCTCCTCCTACAAAGCATCCAGGCAGGGTCAGCACTCTTGGGCTCGTGTGCTGCCTGGCACAAGAGGGCCCCAAACTTCATCAGCCTTGAAAGACTGCCATCATGCATGCGAGTATTCACCACTTCTCCCACCTCCATAAAGGAATGACCTTCTGTTAAAGAGTAACTACCACCTGCCTCTGGAATGAGTGAGCTAAATGCCACTTTATTGCCTTTAAAATGCCAGAGACCTGTGTGCATGGCGAAACTGGGCACCTTTCTGAGATAGCGATTATAGGTGTGCTCTAGTTCTCCCTCCTGCACTCTCAAAATGACTCACAGGGAACAGACGAAGGTCTAGATAGCAGCTGCACTTGTCAGGAAAAGGGAATCTGGATCTTCTTCAGCAGCCACGTCGTGTAACCCGCTTAGAAAGCAAGAGAAGCCTCATGAAGGAGCTGTCATTAAAAACCACCATGTTCCTGCAGATGAGTTACAGGACAAGTATCACTGAAACAGTTTCACCACAGAACCAAATTTAAATGTTTACAGGATCAGAGGCTGCCCATGCATCTCGTGATGAGGTAATGGGCATGGGAACCATTCTTGGCCATAATGGTGGTGGTTTCATACCCTTCAGCTTTCAAATAGCTGTGCCAACAACAAATTTTGCCACTTACGGTGAAATCCACAGCATTGGCTGTTTAACAGCCTGAGCTGCTGGAGTCATGGGATTAGGTTCCACTAAATGGGGGCGGAGGAAGGAGACGAGAAGAGGAGATTCTGGAACTCTTCATTGAAGCAGCTTTTGACAATATGAATGCTAAAGTGCAAAAATTAAAATATATATAACAATACATACACACCAGTCATATGATCCAAGAGCCTCACCCAAGAATTCAAACTGTCCTGGTAGACAATACACAATATTTTCACAAGCTCCTTCTCTTAGGCTGGGTGTAGATATAAAACTTTCCCTTATACGTAACCTCTCCAAGCAGCCAACCCTTGGACCAGCACAGCCCTGGTGTCCCCAACGCCCTGTCTGGATTCTGCCCAGAGCACTTCTGTGCCTCCCACAGAAAGCCAGAGACAGGCAGTTATTGGGGGTTTAATTGTCTCACTCCATGTGTAGTAAACAAAGCTTCCTGCCACAAGAAGGATTTATATAGGCTATGGTTAAGTTCAGAGGAAAATACCTCCATGTGAAGGTTAGGTCAATCATCTTAGCCTGTCCATACATTGTAATTTGAAAAGAAAAAAAAAAGAAAATAAAATGGGGTAATACAGCTATGGTAAATGTAGAAAAGTATTTGTCAGCTCAGATCTCCATTTGGGAACAGTCTGATTAATAACAGCAGATGGTAGGTGACAGGGCGGGCTCCACAGTGCACACAGACTATACAAAAGTTGACAACACACTATGCACCATGGCTAAGCAAGTTTGATATCTGCACATAAAACAACTATACAAAATGTGCTGGGATATGGGCAGAAGGCAATCTAACAGCAACAAAAAAAAGCCATCCCCTCCCAATAAACGAACTTACTGATTTTCTTCAAAAACAACCAAATCCGTGATCCTCAGAGTGATCTGCCAACCCAGCAGAGCCTCTGGACGTGCTCGTGCAGACAGGCTGCTGCTGTTCCTCTCAACCGTAATCGGTCCACATTAAGACATTCTATATTAGTCACTTCATTGTTTAAGGAAAAATGCATACCAGGGAAAAGAGAAGGACATAATTCTTTGTTTTGCATCTGCCTAAATCCCTCTTTCACCCTTAGGACAGGGAGAGAACAAAGCTTGGGCTGGACCGGTGGCTGCCAAAGCCCCATCAGGAGTCCTGTCCCACAGCGCCTTCCCCAAGCGCCAGCACTGCAAAGGGGACACTCAGCTTGGAGACGGCAACGTCCCCACATCCAGCCAAACCACAGGCTTCTCCTCCCCAGGCTCACTGGGGATGAGCTACCCCAGGGCTGTGCTGTGCCACGCGCTCCCCGGCCGTCCCCACGCCGCGCAGGGGAGCCATGCGGGCTGTCCTCCAGCAGCAGCCTGGAGGAGCACGAGTTATTTTAGGCACCAACAGGATATTTCACAGCAAAGTTGCATCTTATATGATATATCGACATAGGCATTTAGGGTGCCTGGAACAAGATGATGTTTCTTCTAGACTGCTCTGGGACAGAGGACTGCATCAGCTAGAAAGACAGCCACACTCCTGGCTGGTCCTGCAGAAAGCACTCCGCTGTCCCTGCTTTTCGAGATGACCTCAGCATCAGCAACAAATCCAGTAGCAAACAGGGAAATCTTTCTTAAACCTGATGCTTTTGATTTCTTTCACATATCTCCTGCTGCCCCTGTCTCTCTCTCTCCCTCCCCTCCAGCCATCCTTGGCTTCCCGCAAGGCTCTGGTGAATTGCTCCTCTGGAGGTCCAAGCCCCAGGAGCACTCTCCTATATCCCTGGAGCTTAAATTGCTAAGTGGGAGTTCTACCCGCACCTTTGGGAAAGGAGGAAGGCAGGCATGTTGCTTGTTATTTTTAAGAAAAGTCTTTTCACAGTTATTCTGCAGCCCAGGTCCTCACCTGCCCAGTTCAGCCTGTTTGGGAAGTGACTTTCTCCTCTCTCGTGCATCCAAAAAAATCTGAGACATCTGTGTCTGTCACCAGTTTGGACTAGCACCCACTTAGCGCAGGATCTGCACCACTGGAATAAGAGACATTGAACATCAAATTTTTTTTTTTTTTGAAAGTACACAATATCTGCACAGCTTTGTTTGTGTTGAGGGAGTGGCTGGATTTTAGGCAAGCTCTTTTTCAAAGGCTTTTTGTTAACAACTAAATGAAAAACCCAGAGCTGAGGTTCTCCCCTTAAAAAACAAGCCACTGTGATTAAGGATAGGAAGAAAGAAAAGTCGGTCTCTTCCTAACCTAATTGTACTGAGGCACTGACTTCAGGGCTCCAAAATTACAGATGTATAATCCAAGACAATGAACTCTTTAGTCAAGGATTAGCAAACCATGCAAAACTGATTCCTTATTCAAATGCTTTCCAATTGTAAGGGCATCTGTTCCACTTTGCAAATCATCCCAAAGGCTTTGTTTGTTGTTTTTTTTTTTTCCTGTTCCATTATGAAGACAGGTCGCTTTGCATTATTTTCACACCGTGTAATAAGTGCTATTGTTTAGTCTAATAAGGGATAGTCAATGAAATCCAATAAATATTTTTACCTTATCTTTCTTTTATGTTATGATACAAGGCCTCTCAAATACAAAAGCAGGAATTGTTCTTATTCAAAAGCCAGGTCTGTAAAAATGTAACCCAAAACGTCAGGACCTGAAGAAAAAGCTAGTCTGTTTCTCCAAGGTCTACTAGAAACAGCTAAAAAGAATAATTTATGTAGGTTTAAATAATATTACTAAAACAAAACAGTTCAGCACAAATGATGCCAAAGTCAGGACTGGGGACTAGCAGAGAGAGCGGTGCCATCGTTCCAGCCTGTAGCAGTGGAATAGCTCTGGAAACCATTTAAAATGTCACAGGAGTGAGGATGGATGGAGTGTCTGACCTTTGGAAACCGAAGGGTGGATCTCAACAAAAATACCCCAGCTACCCTGAGCCGTGCTGCTCCTGCAGGGCCAAGGAGGATGCTGGCCCACCTATTTGGTCTAGAAGGAAAAGCAAAAAAGAAAAATAAAGAACAAAAAAACCCCCAGATCTACCAACATACCAGCCCAACGTAAAAGCTGCCAAGCTGCTCTGGAAACAGCCAGCCTCTTCCACAGCTCTCTATCAGATCAGTAGAAAACAAATTCTGGATGATAGCCCAGCTTTAGGTTTGTTTCCCAACACCAGACCCTTGTAGGGAAACCCAAACTTAAACCATCAAACGCACTGAACATGTGGATCTCTACGGGCTGCTGGCTCCGGCGAGACTCGGAGCCTCACCTGTCAAACCACCACAACAGCTAAGCCAAAGCAAGTTGCCCAAGACCAAAATATAAAGTGAGAAAACAAAATATCAAGTGTCAAGAAAGACAGAGAAAATGATGATAGCAGTGAAAATAATGTTTCTGCAGGAGCTGGTCTTGCACGCTCAGCAACACTGTCACTCAGAGCCAAAAAGCTGCTATTTTCTCTGTCCTGCAAGCGGTGCCTCCAGTGACAGGGTAACGGGAGCGGGTAAGATCTTCATAGATCACAGCGGGGACGACGCTTCTCTGTGCCCTTGGTGCAAAAAGGTCACTTAATACTCAGTTTCTAAAAGGCAAAAATAGATTTATTTTTTTTTCCCCCACAGCTGAGCTAGAGAAAAACTGCAGAAATACAGAGCAAGAGGATCCCAAATTTTGCTGCTCCAGGAGTTGGGATGTGGAGCTGGAAGGAGCTCAGATGGGATGGAGGGGTCTGAACACCAGCCTTCTCAGTACCACTAACTGCTCATGGTAAGGATCCCAGCCTTCAGCTAATGTTTTGCCTCAAACTCTTCATAGTCCTATAAATTCATAGCACTTGCTTATACAGAACCAGTACTCCATGCTTTTCACCAAGAAGTTTAAGTCACTTGCAGCACACAGAAATCAAAATCTGTATGCTTTGATTTACGCTTTCCACTCAAAGTCAGAGGAAGTATAAAAAAACCCCAAACACCTGAAATAACTAGCAAGCATAGCTTGTGTCTGGACGAAAGTTAGGGAGTGTAAATAACAAACTTGGTCAATTATTTTAAAAACCTCAACAGAGGTCCCGAGGATCCCACCCTTGCCCACAGCTCAGAGCTTGCTAATGCGACAGAAAAAGCCCCTGAGGCAGCAGCGTCGTCTCAGTTTCCACATTACCTTCAAACTGAGCGATGCTGTATCCAAGGAATGAGGGACCCCCCCAAACCATCAGTTCTGCACGGCCACAAAAGTACTACTCAGAAGACCTTCACACCTTAATGTAGCTGCCCTTGGGCAAGTGTTTTCCCTGTGCATGCATACACTGTCAGTGGAGTAGGGGTATTTCTCAGTCATGAGATAGAGGTACAGAAACAGTCAGAAGAGATCATTAATGTTCGCAGCCTGAACCAGAGAAAAACGACAATCCCAAATGTGGGAACGCAATGAGCCATTGATGGTTTGGCTTTCAAACCTATTAAAAGTAGTTCTTAAATTTCTAACAAGATACATGGAAGATGGACCTCAAATCTCACAATAGCAGGTCAATAATTCACTCATGCAGGAGTTGTAACTTGGTCTTAAAAAAATAAACCGAAACAACATGCAGGATGGTGCTAACGTCTTATTTTGCAATGATGTTGAATAACTGCTCATAATTAGACTATAATTGTGATTTAATTGCTCTGTGATCTACTGGCCATAAAGTGGGAGCCTGGAGTCCCATCTCAGTGGGTGGAAAGATTGACCTTATTGTGGAAAGCATAATCCCGTTTCATGCCATTAAAAGGATCATATTAATTCCTGAAAATTTTTATAACAGCAAAGATGTGGCACTTAGGCTGTAATGTCCATCTCTGTGGTGCGACCTCACAGCTCTGGAGATGACGGATGACCCGTTTGCCACAAGCAGGATCAACTTCTAAATCCTGACAAGTACTACACTGTAAATTCAGTGCACAGTAAAGATAAGGTCTTCCTCACAGCAGTATTTCAGTCCACAGACACACACGTTTCATGACTACTAAATGCAGCACTACTTTAAAGGAAGAAGACTACCCATTTGTAGCAAAATATCTTAGAAGTGATGCGAAAAGAGATTCTGCCTCTCTTTATTTTACGTTTCAGTAGTGACTGGCCCTGCACAACGCTCATCCCAGCGGGTCAGTGTTGAAAACAAACCTTACAAATCTAATATGCATGAATGTCTCCCAAGTTTTCGGAGGGCAAATCTTTCACTCCACTTGAAATCCACTTGGGTCCTAAAAGAATTTGGGTCAAATGGAAAAACAACTTACAGAATTCACCGTGCAAGCGACTGGCACTCAGCTACGCAAAGGCTAGAGGAAAACACTTTTTGGAGCTCATGCATGACGCTGCAGAAGTAAGCTAGGAACAGCAAAAGCTCACTCACTAAACAGCTCTTCCCTTCACTGGCCCAACAGAGGCAGCTGCCGGCACATCAAACCGAACGCAAGCTCTGCTACATCTCAGGGAGGCACGCGTGCATCAGCGCTCGCTGTTGGTCTCTGCAATGCCAGGCACCGGCACAACCTACTTAGCGCGGGACGTTCAGTGTCACCCACTCCCAAAGGGACACTCTGCTTCCCAGTGTTCGCTAACTACTGAATACGCAAAAATTTACAGATGCGCCAACTGTTTTTATTTAAATATTCTACAAAAGAAAAATACCCAAGACAGCAATTTGCTCACAAGCTCTTTCAGGAAAATAAAAGGAAAAGGTCCAAATACCAGCTCACACAAACTTTTTGAAAGAACCGGTTTCGTTCGGACTAGTACATGTAATGATTTCAGCACTTCATGGTCGCCTCATATAGCAAATGCCAGCCTGACATTGAAGCGTTAAGTCACTGCAGAACCTATCTTAGGGTCAAGTTAATGTTTGAAAAGAAACAAATGCAGCTGATAGCGCTGGGTAAACAGCAAGGGTTTCTGTTTGGGATCAGGCCTGCTCCTGTTTGCCCTGGGTATAGGGCTAAAGAAACCAAAACCAAAACCCACAGAACCCCCACAACTCCTCCCTACTGTGGGATCGTCCCAGCTGCAAAAAAACTATGAAAATTACTAATTGCATAAGCTGATCTCAACACCTCCTGTGTAACATAACAACAATCAAGGCAATCGGTCATTTAGAGCTTGGGATCCCAAGGGAGACTTTTTAGGGAAGCAAAGCATTAAAATGAGAACTCAAAAACCAATTTAAAAATAAGTGTCCAAACATCAAGCATCAGCTTTGACAGTTTCCCATACCAAGCATCTGGCTTGGTATGATTTGGCACGGGTCACCTAACCAAAGAGAAAACAAAATTTTAAAAAAGGCCGCAATCTGACATCTCTGAATGCGCCCACCTCACACGGAGGGAGAAAGGAAACCCAGATACCTTGCCTTAAACACAACACGCTTGGGTTTTCTTATAGATGCAGCCTTAATTCTTCCCTTGTGAAGAACAGCATGATGAACTTCTGTTCTGCTGTGCTGGACTCTGTTAATCGAGATACATAAGAAGAAACAGCGTGCCTGATTTTATTATTGATTTATCCAACTGAGCTATTTTGAAAAGCGTGAAGTGTACTCAGGGAAACTACAATATTCACAACACAGCCGAGAAATCTTTGTGCTGAGGCACCGCAAGCTTTACACAAGAATAGGTGACCGTTGCTCCTATAATTCAATCTATTAATTCTATACTCTCAGACCAAGTAACAATAAAAATGCATTTATTAACGCCATAGGAGTTAATTGCCAATTTCATCAGAATTTAGGCACAGATGTAAGATGGAAACAGTCAGTCATAAAAGCACTACATGTCAGCTGAGGTTTTTTCACACCTTTGACAGTTCTGAAAGTTACTAAGATACATGGCAGCAGATACTTCCTCCCTCTCCCCAAAAACCAGGCAACTATAGTGGTATATTTTTTTCCCCCTCAAACATAATACCAAAAAAGGGTGCATATGGGGAAAAGAAAGGGAAAGCTTTGTTAAAGCTCTTTAGCTTTCCCTACTTTTTCTCACGGGGTAAGCAAAGGACCAAGAAATCCCATGTGAGCAGTATTAAATACTGTTATTCCAATTAAGCAAATTCATATAGGTTCCCCCTTTTTGTACTTTGTGGGAACCTATTCAAACTTACAACTCACAAAAGCAAGGAAAAATATTGCACACAGACCTGCAAGTCTATAAACCCCAGTTTAATGATAAAGCCCGCGCACAGCCTGCTCCACCTATGTTTCACATCCTAGTCCCTTGTCTCCCACTAAGTACAAGGTCAGAACAGTTATTTTCTCTGTTCAGGCTTGCAGATGACTGGCTTATTTATAGTAAATTTCCTGTTTTTCCAGCCTTGTAAATGTCATACAAAATAGTCAAGGCAATAAAACGTATACATTTCCAGGCTAATGTTGCCCTAGCACTTCAGCACCAGTCAATTAGGCACTAAGGACTGGGAAGAGGAGGAGAAACATAGTTAAAAAATGTGTTTACAATCTTATCTTCACACTCCTTTGCTGCCTGTTCCAGTGCCACACACCTCCTCTGGAATGACAGTTGCCATCCCCATAATGAGGTTTTTAATCAACGTAGAAGTAATGCATTTTAATTAAAACCCTCTCCTTTTCTACGTTTATGATCCTGATCCACGAGGGAGTTCCCCGCTCTGCGCAGAACAGCGTGCAGATGCCAGGCTATAACTGACAGGCACAGGGAACTGCTTTCCAGACCGCAAAAATATTTAAAGTTTTTAAAATATAGATTTTTTTTTTCTAGGTTACATTCATCTCTAATAAAATATTAAAAAGAAAAAAAAAGATAGGGGGTGGAGGGGGGAAACTGAACCCCAGTAACCAGGGGCTTGGCTCTCACCTCTGGATGAGGACGGTCCAAGGTTCAAGTGCCTGCCCTGACTCCAGGCAGGGTTTTGAACCTTTTTCTTCCAAGTTCCAGGTAAACCCAACCAGTATGCTAAAACTCAGCTCTCAGCCCCTTTCTTTTGACCATACCCTGGAGCCGAGACACATTTACCACTAAATTCTGCCATTTCTGGTATATTCCCACGACATGTTTCTATTTAGATTAACTAGTGTTTCCAAAATAACAGAAAGTTTAATCACAAAGTGCTTGGTTGGGAAGGGGGTTTTTACACACCGTCCTTCACGCACCAACACCGAACACATTGCAACATCAGAAGCTGTATTTTAACGCTTCTGCTAAAACAATCAGTATGCAAAAAAAAAAAAAAGAAAAAAAAACACAAAAAACCAAACCCAACACCCTGCCTAATTTCCTCATACTTTTCTTCATGCTTTTCTCCCCCTCCCGCCTGGGCAGGGAAACCAGCAGGCTCGGTTTCCCTCCCCACTTCCCGCTGAAGCCGAGAAAACGCAGCAGGGAAAATACACATTTGTTTAAAGAAAATTGTTTTTGTTGGGAGTCGACACTGTTTGCTGGAATATTTCTACTGACTCTCGGAAACGACAAGCAGCCGTGCTTCGGTACATCAGCTCCGGGGCGGTTTGGAGCTGCCATCGCCCCTGTGGAAGGGGAGCGGGTGGCGGAGGGGGATCGCTCAGCTCAGCTCAGCTCCTCTCCGACACCCCATCGCTGTGACCTGCTCTGGAGGTTTGAAGGATGGCTGTGAAGCAAGTGCCTGCAGCCCTCCGGCTCAGCCCGTCGGTGAGGCTGAGGACACGACTTCAGGTGACGGTCCTGCCAGCCGGCCATAAATTTTGTCCGCAGCGACCAGCTGGGTTGAACCAAGTACAGCATAAAAACCCTCTCGCAGCACCAGCCACAGCAAAACCCCCAACTTTGGGACGTATACGCGTCTGGATGACAAATAAACTTTCTCCTAAGGAATTTCTTGGACGATTCAAAGAAAATTTCCCTTCCTTCCTCCACTCGGAGCCGAGGCCGGGGCGCTCCTCCACCCCGCGGAGCCGCAGGTGCCTGGCTGCAGCCCTCCTCATCCTGCCCATCCAACCAAGCTCAGAGCAGCTGTGGCAGCGCTAGCAGCTTCCGAGCGCTAAATTCAAGTCCTGCCCTGGGAGCGACAAGCCCGCCAGCCTGTTTCCCTCACCTGTTGAGTGACCCTTGCCTGGACACGGGTGTGAAGCGGCTTCGGTTTAATCTCGCATGGGAGGACTCTTCCTACCCTCTTTCCCAGCCAAAGAGGGGAGCTACCTGTGCGTGTGCATGCCTCCCCCTGCGCGCCGCAGGGCTGGGAGCTCGGATGTGCCCTCACCTAGGGTAAACCGGGGGTTGGGGGGCGGAAAAACTAAAGCAAACCCGAGCTGACTTTCAGCCAGAAAGGGGAATTGCCCTCGCAGGAGGGGCACAGCTTTTCCCCTCCCAGGGCAGGCAGCCGGCAATCACATGCTGCACTTTTCCCGCAAGACACCGGTCATCGCCCCCGAGCGCGGCCGCTCCGAAGGATGCTCGGCTGCCGGGGAGGTCGGCACCCCCGCGGGCCCCCGCCGCGGGTCCGCCTCGGCCGCTGCGGGGCTCAGCCCCGCACGCAGGGGAGCGCAGCAGCGGAGCCCCCGCGCTACCGCAGAGGAGAGCCTCCCGCGATCGCTCCGGTGCTTGACGCGGCGCTGCGCCGCCGCCTGCGCGCAAGAAGTGCGCAAACACCCGCGCAAACACCCGCGCGGCTCCTGTCGGGGCTCCCGCGTTACACACACACACACACACCACACCCCCCGCGCAAGGGCTAACGTTCGCCTCTCCGCACTCGCCCTCGCCCCCCCCGCGGAGGGACCCCCCCCCGCGCCCCTCCCGGCC